>CAUG01000368.1:3163-47103 GCA_000442785.1 Papiliotrema flavescens NRRL Y-50378
CACCAGACGAAGACGAAGAGCCGAACTTTGCCGAGTTCTACAAACCGTCTATCCCGCCTTGTACACGTTGCGGCGGCAAGCGGGTCTTTGAACTCCAGCTGGTCCCGTCGCTCATTTCCGTATTGCGCCCCGAGGCGATCACGACAACGGGCAAGCCGGCGCCGAAGAAGTCGGCCAAGCTCACCGAGGAGGAGCGGCGCAAGGAGCTCACCCGGATCGCGAAGGGCTTGAAGGGTGACTCGACGGACGAGAAGGCCGAGGTGGCTGAGATGGAGTGGGGTAACGTGCTTGTCTTCGGTTGCGAGGCGGACTGTGTGGGCTTCAGCGAGGAGTATGTGGCTGTCGAGTGGGAGGCTCAGTTGAGTCAGCAGGGTGGTGCGAAGGAGAAGTAGAGCGCGGGGTAGTTTGCCGGCCCAGTTGTCCGAAGTACAGTTGTAGATATGACATGCGACGCATCAACACATTTGAAGCAACGTGATACCTGGGCGGCGCCGATATCAGCGCTCGATCATTCGTAAGCAAGGGAACAGTGCAAGCAGGGTCTCATTGCATGGGAAGCCGTACATGCATGGGTCGTACATAGTCGTCACTTCGTAAAATCCTTCAAAGCCCACAGCGCAATGCGGTTGTCTTTGCCTCCACTGGCAAGCCAGCGGTCCCGCACTTCCCCTCTACCGTCTGCTGTCTCATTATCACTGTCCTCCTCGTCTTCCCCTCCAATCTCAACGGTACTAGCGCTGTCAACGATCCCGTCCCCCTTGCTGAGAGGCGGACTCGCGAACGCCAGCGTGTGCACCGTATCGCGATGATATGCGAGAATGCCCAGCGGCTTGAGGGACGACGCCGAGAAAAGGCGGATCCTGGAATCAGCCCTGCAGACCAATATCATCCACTCGTTTAGTTGTAGACACTCACTTGCCGTCCCAGCCACCTACAGCCACGACTGCGCCGTCGTGCGAGACCGCGATTGAGGCGTTACCGATTGATCCCGTCGAGAATGACTTGACGCCCTCGGGCACTTGATCCGCTCGCGCAAGTTGTAGTGGCGCTGACGGATTGGTCAGGGTGGATAGGTCGTACCGCACCACCAGGTGGTCCGCCGAAACAGTGAAGGCACGCTTCAATTGCCCGTCGACCGCCATAGCCATGACTGCTAGTCAACCAGAGTCTTCAGGTATGAACGTTAAACCCGCCTGCCTCGTTGTGTCCCTTCGCCTCATACGCCTTCTCCCAGAGTCTAGGACCGGAGGACATTCTGGCGTCCCATGTCCTCCTCCACTCCTCTGGAAGCTCGGAGGGCGAAGTTCCCGTGGCCTGCGTCGGTCCAACAGGGGCTGAGCCGCACCGCCAAACTTCTGTACGGCCATCTTCGAAGCCCATCACGCAGTTCAATCTGCCAGAACTGTCGAAAGCTAGGTGTATGCCCATGACGAGTCCCGTCCGCCCTGCGTCCGGCTTGATTGACATCTCGTCGATTGGGCCCTTTGGCTTCGGCGTGTAGTTGATAGATGCGTGAAGGCGCCGTCGGGAGGGCAAGAGGTATATATCGACCAGCTCCGAGTCGACCAGGTTCGGCACCGCCAGCAGTGCCTCTTTGCGTCCGTCCTCGCTTTGTCTGGCGAGCGGACAGACTGAGAAGCGGCAGAAATTGAGCGAGTTGGTCGTCAAGGATTCTGCTACCGGTGGGGCCGAACGTGAAGGACCAGGACCAGACGAAAGGGCGCCGTGCCGGGGTGTTCTCTGATGTATGTGCAGCGAATTATCTCGTCCATGACTATCTTGCGCATCAACTTTGCGTTCCATCCGCTAGGCATGCAAATAGCTCACCTGATCAGACTGCCGTCCCATTCCTCGACGCTGAGGACACCTCCTTCATGCGCCTGCCAGAGGCTCACTGGCCGTCGGGACCGCAGATCCGTTATGCTGACGTGCCCATCTTGGTCCCCCGCATACAGGAACCTGTTCTCCGGATCGAATGAGAGGGCTGACAGGGGTGCGGAGTGGTTGCGGAGGATATGAAATGGCGTCGGAGCAGGCGGCATGAATGAAGGTATGGGTACAACAACAAATCGGCAGCTTGCTCAACGTTCAACTTTCGTCCGTCACCATGCCCATCCCAACTCCGCCCGATATTGACCATCCGCTCTTCCCGACTTTGTCGGTGGACCAGATAGATGCCATGCGCACTTCGAGCTGGTATCAGACCTTCATCGAGATTACCCCGAAGGCTACTTTCATCGACCTGGAGACGACTGGCGAAAAGACATCTTTTCTCGAGGTGTGTCGCCCGGATATGCCGTCTGCCGGGCGCTGACTGAACAGTAGTGGCTCGACGCAGATTCCATCTTCATACCACAGGACGCAGAGCCTTCCGCAGGTCCCTCCAGCGGCACGCCAAGCGCAAGCATCACAGAGCACATCGACGAAGATGACTCGGACGACGAGTCGGACGCACCGGTATACCGCCTAACCCGGCTCAACGAGGCCATAAGAGCGGCCCTGGACGAGAGGGGAGGAGCCGTATTCCCCAAGCTGAACTGGACTGCGCCTAAGGTGAGCCGCTCTATCGAGGTCCGGACTCCGCGCTGACCCGCCAGGACGCAGCCTTCATCCTTCCACAGACGGCCCATGGACCGCTCCATTGCGCTTCGCCAGCGGATGTCTACCTCTTGCTCAAGTCCAGCGACTTCATCTCGCACGACCTCGATCCGAGCAGAGCTTACGCGTCGGGCGGAATACATACCAACGAGGATGTTGGTATAGCCAGGGAGGACGCCAAGTTGGAATTGGTCTTGAAGGAGTATATTCAGGTGAACCCGTCAAGAGAGTTCCGCTGCTTCGTGAGGAACAACGTCTTGCTCGGTAAGCTCTTCCCTTCCTCTCTGCCCAATCAGCTCATTTGAAGGCATATCCCAGCGCGACACAAACTTCTACGACCACCTGCAAAGCCCCGAGACGAGACAGAAGATATGCGAGACAGTGCGGGAGTTCTGGGAGGACGAGATCCGGGACCAACATCCAGCTATGGGTGTCGACTGTGAGCTTAGACATGACTGTCACATGCGTTCCTGACTGACTGCAGACATCTTCGACGTGCATCTGACGCCCACGCTCGACGACGGGGTCATCATCGACATCAACCCTTACCGCCCTTCGACCGACTCGCTGCTCTTCGACTACCCCGAGCTGCACGACACGTTTGTCCAATCGCAAATCCCGTTGTCCGCCTCAACAGCACAAGATCGCCCACGGCTACCTATTTTGCGTGTCATCGATAGTGCAGCACACCCTGAGGCGAGTCGGTCAGCACCGGCCTATGGCGGGAACATGATGCCGCTCGAGATGATCGAGATGAGCCAGGGCAGATCACTGGAGGAGTTCCGGGAAGCATGGCAGGATGTACTTGCGAGAGGGATGACAGAGTAGGGCACAGAATGTGCGGCCCTGCGCTGCCGTACGAACGGAGTGTTTGCGGCTTTGCGCATCAAGTACAATGTGCACAGATATGCATTGCGCATTTACATCGCCTGCAGAACAGCTTCAGCCGGCGTATAGGTACAACAGTCTATGTCATTCGCATCGAGGTCAATATGGTCGCGCGCTCAAGCACCCTGCCAGAGCTGTGTTCCGCTCAAGAGCTGTTGAAGGTCCTGCAGTTAGCAACCATCCAGAGCCCGACTCACTTAGTCTTGTCCTCGGTTTCGGACCCTTTCCTGTAAGGCGCCAGAAAGGCCGGCATCTTGTCGGAGGCATGGAGTCCCGCACCAGTGGCTGATACGCCCGAGGCGGTGGTGGTTGAGCTTCGTCTGGATTGAGCCCGGATGCGCACAGCTGCAACGTCACTCACCGTCTCTCGACTTTGACATTGGCTGCTCGGGCCTCTTGCTCTCTCATCTTCATCCCCGCCATCTCCTTGATTTTCTTTTCTTTCTCAGCGTAACTAAGCACTGTCGCTCAGATCGGTTCGGGTGGCATACGGCCGGCTCACAAGGCGTCATAGTGTTTGTAGCTGGTGAGTAAGAAGGGGCCAGAGGTACTCAGTCAACTGATATACTGTCGTTGGAGGAGCCACTGATCGACAGGGAGCAGCACAAAGTCTATCGCTTGATCACCTGCACCACCCTCGTTTCCCATCCTTTGGGTAAACCATGCTCGGTCAAAGGGGTCAGCGGCTGAAAGGATCCCACTTCAAGGGATGATTGTCATTGAAGCGTCACCGGGGCAGACGTGTGCTGTCCGTTTGAAGGGCTCATGGGCAAGAGGGAAGTGGCTTCCGTTGATTCGAGGGGGACCACAGCGATCAGGGGCCTCAGGCCTGGCATGCGCTATGGAGACAAGGTGTCAGATGGTGCCGATCGCCGACTGCTTGTTATAGGACGCCCAGTGCAAGGAGAGGCGAGTGGGGATGTTAAACAGGATCCCTTGACTGACTAGGCCCTTCCAGCCTTGGAACGGCTACGTTCGTCGCGCCCAACAGGGAGTCGGCTGACGGTAAAAAAAATGGGCAGTACAACGTTCAACAATCATGAGATTCATAATCATGTACAGTCATGGAGCGCTACTGAATCTGAACTCAATACGTCCGAGCCCGTCTCACCGGAGGACCGCTTAGTGCGCCGCACCGGTTGCGCCGCCGTGCGCACTACCGTGCCCGCCGCTCAAGGCATTGACGACAGCATCCTTGGCTCCAGCGATCGCATCACCCGCTTGGGCGATGACGCCCTTGCCGTCCTGCTGGGTGGCGGAGTCATTGCCCGGGGTGATCGCATCTCGTGCCTCCTGGGTCTTGGATTTGGACTCGGTGGGCTGCACCGCCGACGCCACTCTGCCAGTCAGTATCGACCAAAGGGGGGTGTTATACACTGCGCAGGGCTCACTGGTCAAACGTCTGCTTCGCCTTGTCGCCGAGGGTCTGCTGCGAATCGGGCTTGAAAGCCTCGCCGCCGCCCGCTCGACCGGTGTCGTGCGTCAGATGAGGGGATTTGGCGTTGTCGGTGAAGTGGTCGCGGGTCTTCTCTTGGCCGGGGATGACGGACGCGGCGTTGTCCGCGGCGTCTTGCAGCTTGGTGCCGAGGCCTTGCTGACTGTCAGGAGTGAGCTTGTGCTCGACTACGGGTCAGTGGGAAGATCCACTGTGGTTCAGATGAGGGATATCACTCACGCTTTTCGGTGTTGGACTCTCGGAGGGCTTCGCCGGTCATGTTGAGTTGAGTGTATCTGATTGTCTGAGGTTTTCGTGCGGTGTGACTTGTGGGGAACGGAAGGGTTCACAGACCATACTTATACCTGACAGAGATGAGCAGCTCAACGACGCCACTGTGGTCATCTGTGTCGTCGGCGCGTCATTGTGTGCACACGATCACTGACGTAGGACAAAGGAGCCTCCGGGCTAAAGGACGCCAGATCGTCAACGACTGCGCTGGAACAGCCTGGGCGGACTTCAGCGACCACAGTCGGTCCCGGCCAGCGGGGGTCCTTTGATCGGTCTTCAGCTCGTCATCCGTGATCTGCTCCGACACACACGCCGGCCATGATTTGGCACTCCTGGTGGTGCCAAGGTCGCTACGACACGTCACGGAGTGGAGGCGAGTTCGCTCAAGGTTTCACCGCTGCCATCAACACTGCGTGGCAGTGTCAACTCATACACATCGTACACATTGTTCATCCCATTTACAACCTCAGTGCCTATGTACAGTGCAGCATGGACAGGGTCACCGCATGCTCAGCATGCGTGACATGTCTTAGAGAATCAAATGAGTTGAGAAGCATTGTCTCGGCCCTTCTTCTCCATCGCGCGATAGGCTGCTTCTCTACTTGTAAGCGCCATCTTGGTAATGAAATTTCCTCGCAGACGCCTCACAATGCGACCCAGGCTTTGAATACCGATAAGGTGCAACTCACCGCTGCTTCTTGGCCTGAGCCTCGCTGCGTTCGACAGCCTCGGCTAGAGCTTTCTGCTTCTGCGCTTTCTGGGCGGCAGATAGCTGCTGGGCTGCCCGTTAGGTCTTTCCAGAACTTAGGTGATACAAGATGAAAGTGGGAGTCCCCAGAAGCGTGAGCGAGGCGAGACGTACTCTTGGTGATTCGGGCGTTAATGACTTTGTCAGGCATAGCGTACAGTCGGTGCTCGCTGTAGAGGTGGTTTGTACAACTGGGAAGGAGACGATGAGATGCGCGACCAAGCTGTTGGGTTTTATCTTGCGGAGAACGTACAGCTTCGTTGTTATCCCCCGGAAATTGGGGTCGTCTGCGGGGACGAGGCGATGAAAGCGGCCTGTAACGGGTCGACAACGGTATCCTTGGCCGGTGCCGCCGGGAAGCCGGGCCTTCTAGGCCTGATGCAGGACTGTGACGCCGGGCCACCCGCAGTCCGGTGTGGGCGCTTCTCGGTGATGTGATACTTGTACAGCTTGGAAACCTGGGAGACTAAACTCGATCTCCTGTCGCTGACATCGCCAAGGGGTAAGGGGTGAACAGGAAGCTCTCCATGCTGAAACCGGGAACAGGCTCCGAAGCCGCGACCAACTCGTTTCATCGATGTTCGAGGCTCGCGGACGATGCATGCTGGGCCTACCGTATGGTTCACTGTACAAAATCTCCAACATGCACGCTCAGATGTGTACAGCTGAGAGCCGCACGCCACTTGACCACTACCTAGATCGGCTGCTGCGCCGCGTGACGCCGCTACGACCTAGAAACATTCGATGCACCATGTTTGTACCAGATTCTATCCAAGAGAAGAGCAAATTCGAGATATCCTAGATTCATAAACGATTGTAAAGGAATGTCTGTCCTAAGCGAGCGATCTACACAACGAGAAGATAAAGAGCGTTGACAGCGATTTGCCGTTCGTGGTATATGTCACAGACTGAGTGGTATTGTTGTCGTTAGCGTTCATCGTGATCCGGGGTATATCGTGAAGGAGCGTGAAGTCGAGCGCATAGCGAAGACCTGAGTCGAGATCGAGATTTGTACAACCGGGTATACTTTTGTTTGGTATGTCGAGATCGAGCGTTGCCTTCTGGGGACCCTCGAGAGCCCAGCGCCTACACCTCCTCCAGCTTTTCCATGCCCTTCCGGCCCATGATCCCCTTGAGCTTGCCAAAGATGCCTCGCTTGTCGTGGGCTACCCGCCCACCCAGCAAAATCGAGTTCGCACCCGGCGTGGCTGGTCGACCCATAGCGCGCAGATCGGACCTCGAGGTCCGCCTCATCCCCTCCCGGCCAGATTCAACCTCGGCGGCGAGGTCCACAATATACCGCTCCCGGCCGCTCATCATCGACCCGATCTCTTTCGAATCGCGCATGCCGTCTCGCTGGACGTCGCGCAAATCCTTCGAGTCGCGATGATCGTCTCGGAGGAACGCCAGAGCTCGCTCTCGCAGCGATCCAATCGACGTTGTCTTGGCCATGCCCCTGCCGGAGGACCAAGAGGACCAGCCGTCGCCTTGACGCACAACACCCGGTTCGGACGAGAGTAAGTCCTCGTACACGGCCCGGCGGGGCGACGGCCGCATCGCGCCCGTGTTGCCCGCATTCTCCTCCGCGTCGGCCAAGAGAGCGGTGAGAGACGGCATTGTGCTGAAGTTGCGGAGATTCGATTCGGACTTCCGGCCAAGAGCTTTGGCTGGTCGAAGGGTGGTCGTGCGGAGGGCGGGCGTGGAAGGTGCAGCGCGGAGACTCGGACCAGCGCCAGCGGACTTGAGCGGAACAGTGCTCATTGGCTCAGCTTTTGTCAGCGGAGGTCTTTGTGACGGGGTCATGGCAGCAGCTCACGAGTCTGCGATCGCGCCGTCATCTTGTCTTTCTCCGCGCCGAACAGTTTGAGCACGTGTGTGACTACGATTAGATGCTTATCGTCCCAATAGAAAGGCAGCCGCTCACCAGTCGGCCTTTCCTTCTTGGCACCCTTCCTCATGACGATACTCTTTGCCATCGAGTCTCGCGAGAGGCGCTTGTCATCCTCGGTCAGACCACTCGTCTTGTTCTCCACCTCGACCGGGAGGGCGTTCGACTTGGCAGCGAGCCGCCGCGCTGCCTCTTCCTCGACCATCCACTTCGGCGGTGTAGCAGGTTCAACCTGCACGGACGAAGTACGCAGGTGCACTGGGACCGCTGAAGCTCGCTTAGGCGTGACGCCGAATTGCTTTTCCGGCTGGCTATCGTCTGCGGTAATCGTTTGGCCTGAGCCGGTCGACTCGCCGCCCGTTGTGCCGGCCCGCGCATATGCAGAGGTGGGCAGACCAGACAAACTGATGCCGTTGAGCTTGGCGAGGTCGGCAATGTCAGGCATAGCGGCTTCGCGTCCCTCCTCGACCGCCTGGCGAGCCTCTGCGACCATTTCTGCTCATCAGTCCAGGTCGGAGTATGAGCAGCTACAACTTACGCTCAACACCCTTGAGCCACGAGGCGAACTTGTCCCGACGCTCCTGCTCGTCCATTGTCTTGCCCTCACCGGCTCCTACCGAAATTTCGGGTTTCTGGGGCGGCTCGACATCATCCGAGCCCGTCATGACAGCTTGCGATTCAATCAGCTCGGCGGACAGCTTGCGGAATCGCTCGACATTGTCTTCTGATCATCAGCCCAAAGCCAAATTCTCTACCGACGAGCTACTCACTGTCCGTCGTGAGGATCTTCTGGCGAAGGTCCGTCATCGGAGTGAGCGGGCTGGAAGGCACGCTAGCGGGGAAAGGTCGCCCATCCCTGACAACCTCAGTAGGCCGAGTATTCGTCCTCGGGCGAGGAGGCGAAGCAATAGCCGGCTGTCCCTTCCTCGGGGTCCGTCTAGGCGACGAACCGGGCGTGGTGGCTGGGCGTACTACTGTCAGCAGTGATCGCGGGACAAGCAAAGGAGCTCACCCGGCGAAGGTACAGGAAGCCTTGCCGGACTCTCCTCCTTCAGGGCGGCCAATGTCCGCTCAATACCCAGGCTGCGTCGCGGGTCCTCTTTCGAGGTCCTCTCCGCCTTCTCATTTTCGACCTCGACCGATCGAGGCCGAGGAGGAGAAGGAGCGGGCCGCTTGATGTTGCCGAGGACGTCTCGCGACTGGGTGCGCTCAAGGCGCCGGGTTCCTTCCAGAGAGCGCATCGTCCTCAACACCGCTTCCTCCTGGTTCTTCGGTTGTACCGTAGCGGTGGACCTATCGGAGACGGCAGAGACAACGGACGAGCGCTGCGAGTCGGTTGTCCGAGCAGTCGTGGCGAGCGAGTTGTGCGAGGTCGTACGGGCGAGGGTCTTCGCTTGGCTCGCCGAGGCGCGCAGAGGCGGCTTGTCGCCTGAGGTGAGCTTCATTGATAGATAGAGTTCGAGAAGCTCACCGGCCGCAAGCTCTTGAATGCGAAGTGGCTGTGCAAGCTTGCCGGACCTCGTCGCTATTGTAAGTAGTGGCATCATAGCAAACAGAGGCGACTAACGGGTCGCATCGTCCTCCATGTTCCGCTTGATCGCTTGCGCGAGCAGACCCTCCGTTGACTTGATGACAACCAAGCTCTTCTTCTTCGGGCTTGGCGTGATCTCGATACGGATGTGGTCGCCGCCGTTCTCCTTGTCGCGCTCGCCCTTGTGCTCCTTCCCGCCCCGTTTCGGCTTCGACATCGAGGTGTGTTGCTTGATCGACTCTCCCAATGCAGGTGTGACAGACCGAGCCTGTTCTTTGGCGGGCTTCTTCTCCTTCTTCTTGGTCGGCTTCTTCTTCTTTGCCGACTCCTCAGGGCCGTAGCGAGGTGCTGGCAACGGAAGATCAACGGGGATGAAGCTCTCTTCTTCCAGACCTTGGGCGGCCCGAACGAATTGGGGTGTCTGAATAGCCGTCGGTGCAGCCAGCGCCAGAGATGGGTGGTGATAGGCCTGCATGGCGGAGATGCGGTACTGCGGGTCTGGGCAGATCATTGCTTGAAGAAGCTGTTGCAGGGCTGCTGGTCAGCGGTGCCGGTTGAGACTCTCGATCAGCCCACCTCTCGGCATGCGCCATTCGCCGATCCAGACGCCCCGCGAAGAGCGCTGGTAGTACACCTGCAGCTCCTCGGGCGAGCTGAACTCCTCTTGCTCGTCCTCCTCGAAGGGTGTCCTGCCGATCAAGATCTCGAACATGGTGACCTGAGATCAGCCGGATTCTGGCGTGAAAGGCGCGCTGCTCACCCCAAGGGACCAGACATCGGAAGCACGCTCGTCGTGCGGCAGACTGTATGCTCGTTGGGGATCAAGATACTGCCGTCAGCTGAGCAGCGACTGTAAGGCAGCTGACCAACCTCGGGCGTGCCCCAGCAAACATTCGAGAGGAAGCTGTTCTTGCTCCTGACATCATACTGGTTGGCGAAGCCAAAGTCCACCAGAACGGGAATGTCCGTGTAAGATAGCAGCACATTGGCGGGCTTGATGTCATTGTGTGTGATGCCACGCTCGTGCAGGTATCCGACAGCGGAGGCGAGTTGGCGGAAGTACGGGATCGCCCGGGCGGGAGGCAGCGAAACCGGGATGAGCTCGTACAGAAAGGGCATGCAAACCCTGCGAATGAGATCCGTTCAATCTGGGCCAAGGAGAGAAGCCTACAGGGCATAAGATGGCGTAATGATGAACGCCTCGAAGTTGATGATGCTGGGGTGTGGCTCATGTCTGAGCGAGCGGATAATCTTCATCTCGCTCCAGAGTGCCTTGACCCGCGCAGCGGTAGTCTGAAATCAGCGCAGTCTGAACGGGGGGCGGTCACGAACACACCTCGTCACGGATCCGGTGCACCAGCTTCATCGCGACCAGACCACCCGATACCGAGGCAGACTTCTTGCCCAAGTTGAGCGTCTGCGCAAAGTCGTACTCCCATTCCGCCCTCGTCCGCCTTGGCCTAGCCTGCCACACCGACCCCCAGTTGCCGAACCCAATCTCTTTGGAGAAGGCAAACTTGTCGCCGAGCTGTTCGTCCGTCATCGAGAAGACGTCATCGGCGCCCTCGACGGCGTGCGCGATGGCCGGATGCGACTGGTTCAGCTCTTCCTTAATCTCGCTGAGCTCTTCTTGCAAGTATGAGGTCGCGAGCGAGTGGGTGGACTGATGGTACACGTCCTGCTGATAGAGAATTGTAGAAGAGGAGTACGTAGAGGGGACTCGGGAACCAAACGCAGCCGATTGGGGTGACGCGGTCGCGTAGGAGATGGTGTCGAAGTTGTGGTTCGGGCCGTGTGATGAGCCGGACGAGGGGGAGATGTCGAGGGCGAAGGCCCTGCGCGAGTCGCCGCGGGAGATAGCAGATTGGGTGGAAGAGGTAGTGTTGGTTGATTCATCGATTGATTCGGTGGGTGCATTGGAGGTGGAAGTGGTACCGAACGAGGATCCGGGCTGGAGGAAGTGGGAAGAGGTCGCTGAATGGGGCTCGTCTTGAGGCAGAGCCGGGACATCAGGCTTCGCGGGTGAGTCTTTACCTCCCAGACCCAGCCGTAAACGCAGCTTCGACTTTGGCTTGGTGAGCCCGGGGGCGCGGGTGGTGACGGCGGGCATGGCTGGCGGGGAGCGAGCGACAAAGAGGGGACGTGAGCGAGTGAGGAGTAGGGGGTGGAAGACCGTCGCAGGGCGCGGCCGAGACGTCGAGATCGTGGTCGATGTCGTTGTTGATGCTATCAGTAGATGAGTCGTGATCGCAGCGAGAGAAGGCGATAGCAGATGTCGTCAAGATCGGGCGAATCGTATGGCAAGAAGAATCGTGCCGGCTCGTCACTACGAGGGCGTATCGTATGGTGTAGAGTCGTGACTGTCGTCAGAGGGCGTCAGGTCGTACTTGAGGTGAGCGGGAACGAGAGATGTTTGAGATGCGTGAAGAGATCAGTGGGCGATAGCATCAGTCGGCATTGTGGGGAATGCCCTTTCCTTCGACGTTGACACCCTGGACGACGTGACTTGTTGACATTGTTGATGTTGTAGAAGATCAACCAACGGGGAGCGTGCGTTGCCAGGGTAAACACCCAGGCGAAATAAGACAGGCGCGTCCCCAAAGGGGTACTTGAGCGTTGATTGATTATCCACTCCGTCATCGGCGTCCACACAGACAATGACCGGGATCACCGAAGAGCTCTTCCTCGAGGGATCCATCGTTGGTGACCGTCTTTGTGTTACGCCTCAATATCGAGTAGCGTCGACCTGATTGCGGGTACAGGCCTTCTCATACTGTCAGTTTCCGTTTGTGTACACAATGATGTGATCCAGTGAACGGCGAGAGCCGATGATGGATGATGAAACGAGAGGGATGTGATTGTGTTCTGGCATCTGTGCGGGTCAGGGTATTTTCGTCATCACATCAACGCTTGGTCCCACTCACTGCGGCTCAACGCCTTTACGCTTCGCTATGTCGTCCACGCTGTACAGTGTACAGTACGTCATGACCCATCAGGCTTTGCCAACCTAGACAACCGTACATGCCCATGCAGTGGATCCGCCCAAAATGTGCCTTGTAAATCTATTCGAGAGGCTTTTGGACTCTCAAGATACCCTACCTCGCCGCGACCTGCTTGGTGCCCTCCGTTTCACTCGAAGTCGACGAAGCTGTTCTTCCGGGCAGCGAAGTGATCAGGCCCGTCTCAGGGTCAAGATACCTCGGCCGAGGCGTAGCCGAACCGGACGACGTCGAAGATGTCTTCGAGTCCGCGGTCGTGCTGCCGTTCGCACCGTATCCGTTAGACAGCTTCGACGGAATCTTGGACGGCGTGGTGCCGGGATAGCGCGATGTGTGCTGCGGCGGATTCAGTGACGAGTAGTCGCAGCTAGAGATTCAGCGATGTGGCTCGCGGGCATCGATGGTCACTCACTGCACGTATGCTCGTAGCACACCGTCAAGGCTATAGTCAGCGGTGCCTACCGATGCAAGCTCCCACACCCACCTTTCCAGCATACACTGTATAGTCTCGCCCACATCATGGGCGAAATGAAGCGTGCTCGACTGCGGCAAGATCACGTCCACCTCGACGATGAACTCGTCTCTGTGCATCAGATACTGGTAATCCTCCGTCTCAGCAGCATGTCGCAAAGACGCACCCGATATGATAGCATTCGACGTCGCCAATCTCGAGGACCGGGTTGAATCGTGTGACTAGGTACAACACGCGTGTGATCTGGTCTCGCCCAGCGCTCCGACCCGATACTGCGCATCAGTCTGCGTCGCAGACAGCCTCACTGATGCTTACGGTTCGCAAAGTTCTGAAGAAGCGTCTTGACCCATTCGAACATGATATACGATGACAGAACCATTCCACCGATCGGGTCCAGCAATCCCCACTTCAGCTTGGTCCCGAGCCACTGTCGTGAGCTGTATGCGTAGGCGATGCGACAAGGCTTACAGGGAAAGACAAGGACATGATGTTGAGCCAGACGTCGTTTTCCGCGTCCTGGGCCAGAGCCTGCACGCCCGAAGACGGTATGCGGGAGCACCACACCCAGCTACTTATCAGCGTCCCAGTGCAACCAGACGAGTTGCGACTCACAGAACCGACTTCACGCCAATAGTCGCGAGCATCGTGCCCATACCGACCCAGCTGAGCTCCACCGCGGGTTCGCCAGTCCGGCCTATAGCCCGCTCGAATGACTCGATGAACACCTGCACGAAAGATGCTATCATCGCCACGGAGAAGATGAGCTGTCGTCAGCAGCTGGTCGCAAACGAGCAGAGGCCACTCACCACCCCAAGTGGTTCAAAACGCCGTTTGCCAGCGGGGTACTATTGTCAGTAAGGCCAGTAAGGAGGTCGCTGAAGGCCACAGCAATCTTACAAGGTGCTGATCCGTCTTCGCGCCAATGGCCCAGCTTGTGCCGAGGATGATGAAGGTCGAGAGCAGGTCCAGGGCCGAATCAACCAGGGAAGCGGTGAGGGAGATCGACGAGGAGTATAACACTGCGACCGCCTTAGCCGCGACCAGCAGCACGTTCACGATTGTGTTGACTGATCATGAGAGGCGTCAAGGAATCCGCTTGCAAAGACATACCATTCAGTGCGATACGCGCAATCCTCTCCCTTTTCTCCTCCTTCTCGGAAGCGCTTAGCAGGCCTGTCTGTTCGCCCGCTTCCTCATCCAAATCCACCTGCGCCCGCTCATTGTCCTTCCGCTTGCCGCTTTTGCTGTCCCGGCTCGTCCCTCTCCGCTTTGGCGACGATCCACTTCCAACCGTATCATCAACGAGGACCGATGCTTGTCGCCCCCTGGACCCGTGTTTTGAAGCCTCGAATGAATGAGCGATATGCGAGGGCATCTCCCCAGCTAGCAATGCCTCCACCTCCAGGTAGTGCTCATACACCTGGGCCATGTGCTCGTAGTAGCCCCTCAGCTACGCGTCAGCACTCCCACTGCCCGTCGTGGTTGAAGTCCTAGCTCACCTTCTTCGGCAACTTCTTGATCTCGTCCTCGCTTATTGGCATACCCTCAAAGTCCTTGCTTCGCTCCTCCGAGCTGACCAAGCCATACTCTTCTACCTCCTCAAGTGCTAGGCCGCGTTTCCAGAAGCGAGGCTCTAGGCCGCCTAGACTCCCCCTTCGCGTGATGTCCGGTGAGTCACTGAGGCCGAGCGAAGAACTGGACAGCAGAGGGGAAAGCGAGGCTCGGCGAGGGGCGGAAATGGCTCGATGATTATGGGGCCGCTGGGATGGCGAGGACATTGCTGTCGTGAGTTCGGACGTGCGTGCGTCAAACACGACGAGCTTCTGATATGGTAGTTTATCGGGATAGCCTTGCTTTGGATCGCGGTGAGATTGTTACCCGCCGGTAGAGGTTGTCACCGGGCACGTGCTGATCTGAAGCGCGGCGAGCCGAGTGGCTCCCCCGCAGTGGTCCGCCTCCGCCGTTGTTGACACCATTACGATCCCGGACAAACATTACAACCGCGGATTACCGTGTGGGACCACGGCGTAGTAATTGGACTTATTCATGCTGGATGTCGATCCCCACTCTTTGCCTCTAGGCATGGCAGCCCCCGGGCGGGAATGGACGCAGGTCCCCCCATCTAGAGTCTAGATAGCTTCTAGTGATTTCGCTAGTGACACGACTAATCACTGGCGTGTAGCGGAATGTGTCTAGAGTACACACAGCCGGATCTCGGACCTCGCCGATCCTGGAGGTCCACATGATGAGACAGGCTCTCGCTGACAAGCTCCTCCTGCCTGTAAGCTTCACTTGCTCTCGCTATGATGCGAGGACCTCTCTTCCGGGGCTGAAGTACGTTTGATTCGGTTCGCTCTTGGGGTCAATGGCTGAGAAGTTCCCGCTCGAACCGACAGTCGTGCTCGAGCCTCATTGCCGGTTCGCTTGGATAGCATCGCGTCACGCTACGAAACATCGGCACCGTCACCGCGATATTGGCAGCTTCAGGCGGGGACATGCTTCGAGACAGTGCCACATCGCTGCGCACCTCACGTCAATCAGTCCCGTCATGTAAGACGTCGGCTTGAGTCATAAAAAATGCCGCCAGTCAGCCTCCACCGTACAATTGGGCTAACACCACGTCTATAGTGCCACATAAACGTCTTGCCTCGCGGCAATACGACGATAGCAAAGGCCACAAAGGAAAGTCCGCAGGAGGTGCCCAGCTTTCGCTTCGGTATGCTGCAGCAGAAAGGAGGCTTAGAGCCTCATGACGCCCGAGGTATGTCCTATATCCGATAGCTGCACGAGCGACTAGTTCGGCCATCCAGCACACCAGCAGTCTCCCTCGATACGGTCATTACGCACCGACATGTCAGAGTCAGCAGCAAGACCAGCTTCTGTGCCCGATGTCGGCACCGTACCGGGCGAAGAGGATCGAGAGGGGAGTACGAACCTTCCCACCATTCGCTTCGACATCATCAGGGACGAGAAAGGTGGAAGGATATCCTACCGCTGCGCCTCAACGACCACCGCGCACATCCAGGAAGTGATCGACGTGCTCGATAATCATTTATTGGAATTCGAGGGCGACGCCAAAGAAAAGAGCAGGACCGCAGAGCTTCCACTTACCCTCGTCCGTCTCAGGCTATTCCAAGCGAGCTTCGATCAGCAGACGCAAACGACGATGACAGCTGTCCATTGGGAGTCACTAGCAGCTGCATCGCAGAGCATTGACGCCTGGTGTACGCCCCTGATCGAAGCTCAGGAAGACATGATCAAGCAATGCAGACGCGCGAAAGAGAGTGTGAAAGCTTGCTTGTCCGCCGACAAGTCATTGTGGAAAGCCCGCGTTCCGAAGTCTGAAGTTTACATCACACGTATGTGGAATAGCGTGATCAAAGCAACGCACGATTGGTTCCTCGAAAAGGACAAGGTCGCGAAAGAGCTCAATCAATCATTCATGGAAAGAAATGGCTTTGAAATCTCCATGCTCGAGTCTTGCTCCTTTGACGATGCCGACAGGGACTGGACTCGCAAGCTGGGGCATACATTGAGGACCTACATTGCCAGTCGGCGCGGCATGCAGGCCGCCCGCGACCAGAAGCTGCTACTCAGACGCCGTCTCTCGCTTGAGCAGCTTTACGTGCTCCCTGGAAATAGGGTCGAATCAATGACTGCCGCCACGACGAGCGAGAGCAGCGAGAGAGAGCTGGAGAAGACACGAAAGCAATGGCAATCTCGGCTCGACAAGGCCGAAAGCGTGATTGACAAGGTGGCAGCCGCGTTGCAAATGCATCCCTCACTGATGAAGGAGAGAGAACGACCCCAGGCGTGGCTGGGGCTTGCAGATCACTGCGACAGCTGGTCAGAGTTCGCTGAGAAAGGCAAGCTCATGTTTGAGCGCAAGACACCTGCTTGCCTCTCTGAAAGCGAGGGCTTCAAAGCCCTTTCGGGCGGCCAAGCGGCAACGGAAGATAATTCGTGGACAGTCTCGACCCTCACCAAAGAGGATGATAGTACCACCAGTGTGGCGGGAAAGAATCACAGATCGAATCAAATGAAAAGGTTGAAGAAGAAGATGAGAGGAAAGCAGAGCGAGGGTCAAACCGAAGTAGACTTACCCATCAACGCCGACAAACAAGATATCACCCTGATTGGAGTGGGTCTGGGCAAGTCTCTGGATGAGGTCGCCGAGGAAAACAGCTTCGACCCATCATCGGACTCCCCCGAGGGGAAGACCGCGCCCATAACCGAGGAGCGGATTGACCACGAGACTGCCTTGCAGCTGGTTCCTCCAACCGATCTCGAAAATCACAGGGGAGCCTTGGGACTTCAACTAGTGCAAGTCAGCAGTGACTCTGCAACCAGACCAGCCCCGGTCTCTGACGTCTCTCACTTGTCCCACGAGGCACAGGGAGAGGTCAGACCCACAGGAACCACTGCTGAACCGAAGGCCGGAACCGAAGTGGGTTCGCGCGGAAGCAACAAGCCGCAAAGACCTCCCCTGTCTTGGGCTCAGGTCGCTGCGAGTGCCCGACCGGCTGATTCGGACACCCCTGGATGGTGGAAGCTCCAACTATAGGCTGTAAACAGCCAAAGTCGGTGCAAGCGACTCCGAACGAGCATGGCGTCCGAATGCGACAGAGGGCTTGCGATTTTCCTAGAATCGTGTTTGACACATGGCGTTCCAGTGGTGGGCTTATCATGGGTTCGAAAAACTTGTACATAATGTATGCCGAACTATCGGGGTCGCTCCGTCCCCTAATCTTGACGGGCAGTAGCGAGCTGGACCGACATCACCACACTCTTTGTTTTCGTTGACACGATCACTGGGTCACACTTCTGCCGGGATTGCTACTAGCAGGCGAAAAGTAGGCATCTGTCATCAGCTCGACCCTTGTGTCTTTGCGAAGCCTACCACCCCCTGTCAATGGTGGGTCTCTGACGTGCGAGCGCCCAGACATGTTCGAAAACCCTCGTCGTTGGTCTTCCAATGCCGCGACCCGTCCCATCAGATGGAGCGCGACAGACTTCCACTCTTCGCCCTCTCTGACATCGGTGTAGGGGTCGGACAGAACGCCCGTACGAAATGAGAGGCGGAGGAAAGCGAGGTATTCTGCCGGTCAGCTCCGATCGCCGATTTCAGTCCCTTCCTCCTTCCTGTATGTTTGAGCGCGACCTCACTCCGTCCGCGGGTCCACAGAGGGATATGTCCTCACAAGTCCAAAGGAGTCACTCACCCGGGAGAGCGAGATGCGGCGGACATGTCTGGACGATAGCGATAGCCTGAGCGTCAGCGCAGGTACCCAGGAGACGCGCGGTCGGAAGAGTAAGTCGAGGGCCTTTCTCGGTAATCACCGTCGCGAGGCGAAGCTTGTCTCGCAGCGACATGGGCTGTCCCGGTGCTTGAACGAGGGCTTGAAGATCTTCCATTGTTGCTCGTCTGTGTAACGTTGAGGAGAGGATGAAAAGAGAGACAGATGGGCCGATGACATGTCGAATGACGACGCGGTCCAAGCGCGCAGTGCAGGAAAGGTCTGTGCGCACGACTACCGGCCCTGCAGTCACTTTCAAGTCCGATCAACCCCCTTCGCCTCTGCTCGAACCAGAAGACTTTCGCAAGTCTGAGATCTATGCACAGTGATGAAGCAAGAGACCCTCTCGAGCAGGGGTAATGCACACACGTCCTGTCCTTGGAGGGAGGGACCGATACGGAGCTGGCCAAGCGAGCAGCCTTGAGCTCACGAGAATAAGCCATGAGTTCAGAGCCGTGCGATGCATGCTCAGGTATACAAGGTGAAAGGGAGTGATATCGAAGTTTCCCTAGACTCTGGTCTTGTCCATGTGGCCGAACAACCTCCAAACACCCCACCCGGCTCCAAAGACCGCCAAAGCCTGCCGCTCAGCGAACGAGTCTGCGGGAAGCATAACCCACGGTGATGAGAAATGGGAGTACCAGCAGCGGATCTTGCATGACCGGTACCAAGCACAGTACAAGCAGGCTCGCAAGCGAGGCAGTGAAGAGGAAGAAGGCATTGACCATCGACCGCTTGGTGGCTGTGGCAGATCAGCAGAAGCAGAAGCAGACGATCAGCTCGGCCCTGTCGCCACATACGCGGGGCCATCAGGTAGCTGATTTCCATCGCTGCCACGACCTGCGACTCAGCCATGCTCGTGGAACTGACCATTCACACTCACTCCTATCGATTCGCTGATCCCTAGCAGGATGGGGCCAGGCACGGTGAGCCAGGCACTCTGCGGTGGGCCACTATGATGTCCCTGGTTCGGGGCACGTACCAGCGGGGATACCCCCGTTCCGACGTCGCAAGATGTAGCGCGGGACCCACATGGGGACGTGTCATACACCTGCTTGTCAGCCAGTCGAACAACTCATCGCCGATGCCAGACACATACGAGCTGCTGGATCAGGGCACACCACGCCATGGCGATCCCAGCAAGCACGAAGCCGGCGACGACCCTCTTCATCGGACCAAATGCTATGCCTTGGCGCTGGAGCAATGGATAGACGTAGTGGTCCAGCACTGGTATCTGACCGTAAGCCGCGTCCCCGGGGTATTCAGACCCACTCACAGCAATGACAATTGCCAAGGGGTTGCTCGTCGTTAGCGCTCGTCACCTCTTCTGACTCACGCATGGAACAAGAGGTCGTTCGGAACGCCCTGAGGGTCAACGCCGGGATCGAGTGCCTCGGCCAACCTCACATGTGTGGTCATGCTCCCCGCGAGACTTGTGATAAGCGAATACAGCCCGCCATCGGCGACTTAGTACACCGCAAAGAATAACAGGAAGCGGCACGCGTCTAGCACGGCACGACCTTCCTGGTGCCGGACAGCGGCGGAGGCGTCAGCAGAGACCGTGGCTGGTTTCCCTAGACCAGCTTGCACCGTATTCATCGCCTCTGTGATGGGAGAGGCGGACAGCAGAGGCGAAGGCGAAGGCACCAGCGAGGGTCGAGCATACAGCAGTAAGAGCGGCATCACGATCGAGACCCCCTGAACATGAGCCCAACCCAGCGCTCGGAATGTGCATACCGCCGGAATGCTGAACGCCAGCCAAAAGCCGATGTACTGGACATCAGAATGGTGCATCAGAATCCTCGTGTACTCATCCACCTTTTCGGCGAACGTCGACGTCACGGCCACGAGCCCTCCCCAATTCATAGACGCGTAGTAGAGCGACATAATGCGCTGCACGGTCGCTGGAGCTGAGCTGACAGCGAGACACATCCATACAACAAGGAGCGCACCTTCTCTGTCCACGATCACCTGTTCGCCGTCCGACAACACGTCCACGTAGTCTTCAGGCGGAGTGTATTGCTCGGCCATCATGGGCGCGACATTGGCCATGATGAGACCTGGATTCAGCTCCTACGCAGTCAGTGCGTATGCGGCCCACCCGTTGCGGAACACAACAGCACCATGGCGGCCAAGAAGGGCGGAAAACCACGGCCAGACTGTAGGATCGACGGCAGCGCAGCTGTCTGATCAGCCTGTGAGCGGAATCAAGCTACCGAGACGCTCACCGCAAGCGGTCAGGACATGCCCAACCACCACAAACACAGCGCCAACCAGAACCGTTTGATACCGGCCCCACCGCATGTCTGCCAGAGCCCCACCAATCTGGGCTCAGCGACTGACTGACATCCACAGCCAAGCTCCACCACGATACGCACCAGCGGAGTCGTATTCTCCAGTAGACAACAATACCGATAAACCCGTGGCCACCTGCAGACCCATGTCCAGCGCGCCGGCTGTACCCTGACCCCCTGCAGGCGGTGCTCCCGTGCCTGACCCTCCAGGAGGGAGCGGTCTTTGAATGAAGTTGCTGAGCTCAGTTGCATCCCGGATTCAGAGTCTCGGCCTACGCGGACACAGCCATGACACCATAGAATGAGGCACGTTCAGCTGTACGTCAGGTGCATGCTAGTCGGATGCAAGCGGGGAAGTCTCACAAAGTTCGACGAGGGCCATCACGTAGACGACCCACGGAAGCGGCACAGAGATGCGGCGCAAGCACGATGCCTGCTCTGGGGTCGGCGGCAAGCCAGGGAGCCTGAGGTCATCCGATGGCGTGACGACCGTAGTAAGCGTCATCCCTTCAATATCTCCGTCACTCACCTTCAACGAGGGTTTCGAGTTCTATGGCTGCTTCCTCTTCGTCGAGCGAGGTTCGGGCAGCCCCCAAAGGGGTGTACACCGGTGCGTCCACCTTGGGATCTTGCCACAGAAACGTCCGTATAGCTGAGAACATGCCGTCGAAGCTTCGGCAGAGCGGAAAACGCTGGATGAGACTTTCCACGTAATGTATGTGGCAGGCGAGATTCACGAGATGCTGAACGAATCGTCGTCTCTTGATTTTGTTTGATGGAAAGAAAGGACCGTGTGCGGCTCAGCGTCTCGGGTTTGATGACAACTCCGTGTTCACAGTCTTGTCGTAGCATCATCTTGAAACAGTGAGTAGCCTTTAGATCTGAGACTTCGAAGTTGACAGAGTGCCTGACCAACTGCAGCACGGCGCAGCGACCTCTTCGCTGGCCCAGACGCTCGTAGAGACCTACCACTGTTTTCACATGCACTCCCTTGATGCCCGAGGATGAGTGAGAAAGAGGGGCGGCAGCGCCTGCCCTGATGCCATGACGGGCGCCTGATACGGGAGTGACTAACCGAGGGCCGACCAGCAAAACGCACTCGGGAGTGGCTGTGTCATCTGCACCTAGGGCCTGACCGATATACTGCGCATGTCATGGTCAAAGGACGACTTTGCAAACAAGCCGAGACGCTGGACTCATGGGGCTGGTGGGCCTTCGGCGATGCGCGAATCCGGGCTCAGCAACGTCGCGCATGCCCGCGTTCGGGGTTGCGCTATTTTGGTCGACGCTGTCTGTGGTCACCAGCTCGAGACGAGACTGCAACACTCTGCAATGCATGGCCGAAGGCCTTGTTCCGCACGCGACTCCGCTCCTACTTATAGCTCGGGCACGAGCATGCGTGTCGGGCGACACTAGCCGCACCGCCCTGCCGCCCGAAGCAGATGGTGTATATAGCCCAAACCATCTTCCGCTCCTCCCAGCTACACAAACCTATTCTCCGGCGACTCATTTCAACTACCTTCCCTCGCACAGCCAACATGTCTCTCCCTGACCCTCGCCGAGTCATCATCGCCCACGACACCACCACTGGTGCACCCATCGTCTCTGACGAGGTCCTCGCTTCCCCCGGGCCCGGCGTGCTTGCCCGACAGGCCTTCGTGCAGACAGCCATCCCCGGTAACCCCAACGAGGGTGTCGTAGGCAAGGATGAGAAGCCCGATCTGGGGTTCATCAAGAAAGGAGGAGTCAGCGTGGCGTATCTCGGTATGTCTCCGTCGACGACGATCCGGTGACTCGGCTGATATGGCAGACTTTGCACCGGGTCAAGAAGCCCCAATGCATTACACCACATCGATCGGTGAGCCGAAGCTCCGGTGAGGTGCGAATGGAGCTGATGTTGAGACTATCTGGTGGTAATCTTTGGCGAGATCGAGCTGAGCGCTCACGATGGCACGAAGAAGAGGCTGGGACCGGGAGACCTCATCGTCCAGCTGGCAGCGGCACATTCGAGCAAGAATGTCGGCGAAGGACCACTTCGTGAGTTTGCTCCTCCGTCCGGGGCTGATAGCAGGTTTACTGGCTGTCTCGCTGCCCAGTGAGGAAGTCAGAATCAACGGGAAGACGATCGCGGAGAGTGGGATCAAAGCGATGAAGCTCTTCTAATCTTGTTGGTCTCGTCCTGGCGGGCGTACCTGTTTGCTCCCTCTGGAAGGCGCCTCGGGTTGTTGCACACAATCGGTCCCTGTATATCATGTACAAAGATGCTAGACACATACGTGTTCGATATACAAAAGATGAGCTACCGTCGTGGAATGTTGCATTGTCCATGCGGACACGTCATCATATACCGGAACGACTTCCCTGGTAGCTCCTGCGAAGACGATGGATCTCTTCCCCTCTCTCATTTCCGCCGTACTTCCTTCAGATTCACCTCGATACTAGCAGTTGTTCAGGCGCAGGAGCAGCAGGTTCGAGCTGTGAAAGTTGTACTTGTTCTTGAGTCGCTGAACAGATTCCGGATCGTTGTGCAGACCGTCGAAATACGTCTGTCCCAGCTGCATTTCAGCTCACATGGAGAATGGGTCGCGCTGGACGTACCAAAGCGTCTGATTTGCGGTATCCTTCCATCAGGTCAAAGAAGCCCATCCGACGTTTCTCAAAGCTGCGCAATCAGCCCCTGACAACCCACTCTCGAGGCGTCTACAAACTACTGCTGTTCCACTGTGGTCAGCTTACTGTTTTCTCAAACGAGTCGTGGAGACGTACTTATCCGCACTGCACGAGGGTCTGTCCGGTCAATGGCAGGCCTCTCAGGAGCAAGATGGCTCACGCATCTCTCCTAATTCGTCCACATACACTGGGATCAGCCTGCAGCTCTCAGCACCGGGTGCCAGCGCACTCACGTGGCGAAGCAAAGAAGTCGTATCTGCATGTCAACTTCCCCATTGCAAACGGACTGAGAGAATCACCCACATTGCAAACAAGACGTCTTCACTGCAGGGGTGTGAGCATTTCAATCGGAGCGGATCTCACCAAGTGACACCCTGCTGTTCAGCGAATGATGTGCCGAGCTCTCTTCGAGCTTACCATTCTATTCCGAACGCGTATTGACCATCCCGTTTCCACATGTCCCAGGTTCAACTCCTCGACGATGGGCGATGTGGCGGGCTGGCCGCGCTCTTTGATCCCTGCTCTTAGCGTTGCCCCTCGCTCCGTCACACAGAAGCTTACATTCCTGCCGTTAGCTACGTCGATCCTGGAGTTGGATTCGACGCACCGTTTCGGTATCTATACAACAGCAGCGTCAGCTTAGCTCCTTCCGCCTTCCTGTGACACACCATCGTAGTCGACCCAGATCGCCGCAAACATCGGATGCTGCCGTGAGCGAACACCCTTATGCATTGCCAGGACCCGAGCGGGCTTTGACTCAAAACCGGAACCCATATTCCATCCACTCACTTCGATAGTGTTCCAAGCGAGGTACTTGGCATACGGCTTAGGGTCCCAGGTGCGTAGATTGAGCAGAGGGTGAATACGCAGAGGTGTCTCGAGCTGAGCGGCCTGAAGGTAGGAGAGCACTGGTCCATAGCCCGGTCGCCTGTGGGTTAGGTCCGCGCAGTCGTCGCCGGGTCGCCGAGGAAGACGACTCACGAGGGCTTGAACGGGCCGATGGTGATAGCTAGTCGTAAGTCCGAACTCAACATGGGATCCAAGGTACAACTGACCGGCATCGCGAAGGGCGCCAACTGGAATGACGGCCATGTTAGAGATACGCGAAAGATGTTCGCCAGAGGCAGCTGAAGATGTTCGCTGATTTTACGAGGTGACAATGAGAATCAGTAGAACGACATCAACAACGACGCAAGGTGTTTGCTTCTTGGTAGTCGCATTCGGGATGCTCCGACGCTTACAAGCCTCAAAGGAGGTTTCTAGAGCGACGGATCATAGTCATAGATCATCAGCCAACGTCGTGGAAGGACCGTCTTGAGCCACCTTGGCTTGAGCCACCTTGGAGAAAGACACCGCTTCCGGCGAAGATGAGGAGGTCGGCACGCTTCGACGGAGGGGCTTGGCTTTGTGGTTCCTTCTAGCTGAAAGACCATGTCATGCATGAATGACGAATGCACCCTGAGCGGTGAAGAACGTTCACTGCCAAAGACAGAGCTCAGATCCGTGCAAAGCGGCGGGCTCCGCTCTTTGCGTCGGCGTGTGTGCAATCTGTGCAATCGCGGACCGCCACGCGAGACTGACGTCACTAGCCGTTAGGTGGTTTCGGTGAGCGAGTCACCGCATGTTACATCTCACAGGCTTGGGATCCAGATGATGCGTGATGACCCGGTGTCGGGACCCCTTCCCCAGGATGGGATGGTCAGTGCGCAGCCGTCTCAAGTGGGATCTAAAGGCGGTGACCCCCATCACACAATATATAACACCCAACTTTGCGCCCTTAGCATAGCTTCACTTCTCATCCATCACTTCAACGTTGCACAGCTACCCGTCTCACTTACCTAAAATCTAATCACTACCATGCGATTCTCCGCCGTTGCCATCATCTCCGCGCTCGCTCTCACCGCCTCAGCTGAGCAGGCCGCCGAAAAGCGACAGCGTGAGTTCTTTGCAACATCTCCGCGACGCCGTAAACAGGTATTGACCTGTAGTCGGCTCGATCATCAACCAGGCCACCTCGGCTGTTGCAGGCGGCGGAGCATCCGTCTTTGGCGACGCCACCTCCGCTATCGTCGGTGGAGGAGGCTCTGTCGCAGGCGCAGCCACTTCGGCCGTTGGAAACGGAGGCGGATCTATCCTTAGCCAGGCCACCTCTGCTGTCGTCGGCGGTGGAGCCTCGGTCGCTTCCGCTGCTTCATCCGGCATCGTCGGCGGAGGAGGATCTATCGCTTCGGCTGCGTCGTCCGGTGTTGTCGGCGGAGGGGGATCTGCCGCTTCTGCCGCCTCGTCGGGCGTTGTCGGCGGTGGACAGAGCGCTGCTAGCGCCGCATCTAGTGAGCCGCCTCGGCTTGATGTGAATGAGCCGCTAACGTCTAGGTGCTGCCCAGACCTCGGGCGCTGCTATGCGCGGCACCGTATTCTCGACCGGCGCGGCCATGGGAGCTGTCATTGGAGCTGCCGGTATTATTGTCGGCGCGGGACGTGTCCTTGCTTAAAATGGTCGCCCGACCTTCACAACAGTAGTCGCAAAGAACAGGATGAGGAAGCACAACAAATAAGGACTACTGAAGTGTCAAAATGTCTTGTACCCATACACGCATATGTCATGTATCGCTATGCTCTACAGCCTCTCTGAATTCCCATACCCCTGCGATCTGTCCGTGAGCGTTATGGCTTGTTGATTTGGGTGAGCACGAACAAGATGTTTGGAAGTGACCAATCGGATTACCCCGCCAATTAAGGATGTCACTTCGAGCCCCGGATCATCATCGTCACCTCCCACCCGACCGGGATTTCGCAATCTACAGATACCATACCTTGCATTGTCTTTCTTGTCTCCTTTCCCAGCATTCTCTCCGCTTCCTAGCCTTGCAAACCATTCGTCTTATCGCCTGATCTCTATTTGAGCTGCCTCGATTCGAATGTGTGTGACGCTGCAAAGATAAACAGCGCACCGGCTATCGCCTTCCCGCTCCGCAATGTTCAAGCTGTTCAAAGACCTTACGCGCCCGCCTGAGCCTCTATCGCCTCGACCGACATTCTCAGCAGAACCCGCGCAGTCACCTCTACCTTATACGCCACGCCATCAACGCGGGGCGAGCCCCAATCCCGGCTCACCGAACCCAGCTGTATTGCCCACTCCGGCTGCCGTCCCCGAGCCGAAGCCACTCGTCGAGGCGGAGGAGTCAGATGCGGCTGCCAAGACTGTCGCGGAGCTCCTTAAGAAGTTGGAGGATGGAGGTGATGTGATGCACTATGTGGAGGCGAGTGTCCTGTCACTCACATTAGAATATAGCTAAGCAACAGACATTATCGCAAATCAACCTCGTACCGCAGACGGCGGCAGCGACCGGCTCTTTCAGGCGGCACAGGGGCTTCGCGGTGCTGACTCGAGTGTTTGGCCAAGGACTTGCGTGGAAGCCTCGAGGAGATGGTCACGCTGAGGAGTGGGAGGTCAGGGAGGTGTTGCGGATGGAAGGGGTGAGAGTGGGTCTGGAGACCCTTGGGTGGGCTCTCAGCGATAGAGACAATCGAGCAGTCTTTGAGGTGAGTTCGAGAGGAGTCTCCGAGGCAATATGTGCTTGTGGCTCATGGCAGGACGTTGGGGGCTACATAGGCTGGCTCTCACTCGTCAGATCTTTATCCGCCCCTGCTGCGGATCCCACCATCAACCCGGCCTCGTCCTCCCGCGCTGCTTCGCCCGACTTGGATACGCGGTTTCCGCCTGATTCGAGAGTTCTGGCTCATCTGATGTCACACGCCCTTAACGACAACTACTCGATCCTGTCTGTCGTGACGGAGTCGCAAAGCTATACAGATGAGGATCTGCGCGAGAAGCTGGGCGAAGTGACGGTCCGGCGGGGCGCTGTCTTGCCTTTGTTGTGGGCATATTTGTGGGGTCTCGACGCCTCGTCGACTTCGGGTACTCGAAAGGGGAAGGAGAGGGACTACGAGGATGTCCTTGAGGAGAGATTGCTCCACTCGGGCGAGCTGGAAGACGCCGCGAATGGCACGCTACTTCGAACGGTGATGCAGATACTACAACTCGCCGCTCAGTCGTCGACAGGGAACATCTTCGCCATTCGACGCCATCTACCACGACTTGACGATTTCCTAATGACACGAGTGTACGGATACACCAAGGAACGCAAATATGAGATCACCTTCCCCGCAAGGCACGACTGGTGCGACGATTTACCGGACGACGAGACCGACCTGCTTCCCTGGACGCCCCCAAGCAAGGAGCTTAGAGCGGTCTACCTCGCCCTCCTCCGCCGTGTGCTCGAAGGTGGGGTCGAACAACAGCTCGTCTGGCGCTTGTTCAGCCTCGTTAAAGTTTCGGCCAATTCGCTCGACCGACGATCGACCGGTACCTCGGGCATATCCACCCCACTCACCTCACCTCCTCTCGACGGATCAACACCTGCGGCTGCAACCTCAATACCGAAAGCTCGCAAGCGTCCCAAGCCAGCCTTGCATATATCGACAACAATCAAGTCGGACGACGAAGAGAGACTGGATCCGGAGGTCCTCGATTTGATCCGCCATTGTATGAAGGCGAGATGGCCGGGTGCGTTTGTGTTCGGCGGCAGCGGAGACGCGGAGGGCGGCTTGGAGCTGCGGGACATGGTCAAGGCTTGGCCGAGCGGCCAGAAAGGCTTCAACTTCTCGGTCAGTACTTGCTTGTGAATTCATAGGCGGAGCTCATTACAGTGCTGGGTTTGTGTGGCCAAGCTCAATCGACCTATAACTTTGATTCAGGCAACTCAAGCCAATCAACCTCATCCTCTTTTCGCCGTGCGCATTCTAGAGAATTCGCAAATCGCTTTGGTGTCTACGACAGCGAAAACGGCGGGCGGGAGCACAGGTCCCGCGGACGACGCGACGGCAGGAGACGCGGCCCCAGACGAGATCATCTGCGCAGCACCCGATGCGCTGATACCGCATCATCAGTGGGTGCATTTCGCTATTGGAATGCGACGACCAAAAGGGCAGGAGATGGGCGAGGCGAGGATCTTCGTCAATGGTACGCGGGTCGGCGCTATGCGCGTACCTTACCCCGTCCCTGTGCCTTTGCCGCCTCCTGCCCCTGTGCACTCGCGCAATGGATTGAATAATGCCTCTCCTGCCGAGGCCATTCGTTTGAGTGTCGGGAGAGATCTTCGGGACGGTCCCAAAAGCGATGCGCAGACTGAAGCAACGGGTGCGGGTGCCGGCAAGCAGGAGGGAAACGAATGGATGCTGGGACGGACGGTGTTGCTCGAGGAGGCTGTGCCGGAGGACATTGTTCTGCTCATGCACCACCTGGTATGGATTGACGATACGTCGACTGCATTCGCTGACACCAGGGTCCCCGGTATATCGGCAACTTCCAGGAAGCTTTGGGTAAATTCCTCACCTGTGAGTTCATACATGTGGCAGCGAGCCAAGCTGATTGCAGACGAGGGAGCTACGTCGATAAATGTCTACTTGTCCGCATTAGCTCTGACGGCTGCGGACAAGAAGATGTTCACCAGCCCAGCCCATTCGATCCTCGTTCGAGCGATTCGACAGGGTCCAGCATTCGCCGAAGAGACCATCTTGCTCTCCCTCTCGGCGAAAGATGTCGATGGCGATACGTGTCTGAACAGCGCTATACCGCACCCGTATCGCGCTAAGCAGGTTCGGAATGGCACGCTCAAGATGGTAGGCGATGTGGACACACATACAGCGATGTCGCTGGACGAGAGCGTTGCGTGCGTTGGGGGCGGCACAGTCATCTTGAAAATGATCGATCTGAGCGACTCGACGGAGGAGCTGCTCATCGGTCTTGGACTTCTGCGGGATATGATTCGAGATTGCTGGTCGGCGAGTGAAGAAATGGAACGGATTCGTGAGTCACATGGCCCTTAGACGGAGCATTTGCTGAGCCTCAGGTGGATTTGAAATGCTTGCAGCGATCCTGAGGCCGAAGATGCCAATGATGGTGGATACAGCGTGCGCGAAGGTAATTCTGGCCATGCTCGGTATCAACATGGACAAGCCCACGTGAGTGCATGCAAGAAGCGGAAGAGCGCTAGAGCTGATGGCAGGACGGCGACCGTACATAATTCTGCGGCGTACCGTGCTCTGGGCCTCGAGTTCGAGCTGTGGTCGCACGCCTCGCTGGGCGTCGTAACGCTGTACCTTCAGCACTTCGAGTACCTGCTGTCGACATCGAAGCACGCGAGATACAACGTCTTGCGAACGTTCCAGAAGTCGGCGATGGTGAAGAAGATGCTCTACGCCCTTCGAAGTGGATACTTTGACGCGGAAGTGGTCCCGGTGGTGGTTGGTGAGCACTTCCAGCCCGCCAGTGCGAAGGAACGCTGATCGTAGATATCTTGAAGCTGGCACTGCTAGCAAGGTGGTCCGGGGAGGACGCGTGAGTCTGTCGGCCAGGACGAGGGCAGAGCTAATTTTCAGCATAAAGCCCGTCTTCTCATATCTCGTATCTGCTCTGTGTCAAGGTTCGTGCATCGCTGAGGGCGTGACTGACGGGGCAGGATTCGGCTCTTATTCTGCTATACTGCCAAACGATCCCCCACCTCTGCAACTGCCCGCCGCCCAGATACTCGCCATGATCTCAGAGCTATCGTCCCAACCGAGCCGACTCCAAAAGCTCAACAAGTCGCTCGCGTTACATCGCCTCCTCATAATCTTCGTGTCTTCGAATTCGGCTTTCTACGTCATTGTCCCCTGTTTGGAGATCTTGCGGAATTGCTTGTCTACGCCTGGACTGGAAGCGTTTCAGCGCAATTTCGAGGCCGAAGGCGGATTCGCCTTGCTCGCGGGCACTCTTGGAAGCTGCTGGCGCGACGATGTGCAGAAGCTCGTCTTTGAGACGATGTTGGGCACCAAGGCGGCCGAGGATGGTAAGGAGAGCACCACGCTAGCCTGCGGACAACTTGTTTCAACGATACTGGCTGCGCTCGACTGGCTCTTGCAAGCCAGTGCGGAGGGGGAGGACGAGGTCAGGCCGGCTATGGCTGGACGAACGAGATCGGGCACAATCACGTCGGTCAGATCTATCACCTTGACGCAAATTGACACCGGTGAGTAATTCAGCTGCGTGAGCCCCTCCAGCTGCAGACACTGACAGCCAGACTTGCCAGGCTCTGCCAGCCCCACACAATCGCGCCTGGAGCTGCTTCTGACTGAGCTTATTGCTTCACACCGCACCTCGCATGCGTTCCGGCGATGTATGACCGGCCGCAAAGTCGAGCAAATGCTTCCCGCGTTGGCAGATTTCGCCGCTGTGTCGTCCAGCTCGGCTCGCCCCGAGGTCGCGCGGAGGCAGCGTCTGCTCGCCGCGGAATGGCTCCAGCTCATCGTGGATCAGTCGAAGATATCACACCCGCTCCTGACGCAAACGAAACTCATCATCGAACAACTTCGCTCGGAACCGTCTAGCCCGAAGTTGTCATCTAGCTCATTCGCCATGTCCCCTTCTTCGCCCCGACCGGCTACTTCGTACTTTGGCTCGTCGCTCACTGGACGTCTCAGCTCAACGCCGCCCGCCTCGCCAATGCTCGGAAGCAGTCTGGGCGGCTTCGGCTTCAGCAGCATAAGTGGCGGAGGCAGCAATGGTCCGATCCCGAGAAGAAGACCCTCGACGGACGCTGGTCCAGTAGGAGGTATGCTGGGTAGAAGCCGGTCCATTGTGGAGAGGCGGACCCCGCTCAAGCGAGTCTTGACGGGAGAAAGTGTGCTGGAAGGCGGGAAGGACAAGAATGCGGCGTGGAAGTTGATCATCATACAGACTGTAAGTGGAGCAGTAGCGCTATATCAAGAGCCACTGACGCGCAGGACTCTCAAAGCCACTCAAAGATGTCGCTCGAAAGGTGAGTCCAATGTACTTCGTGCTGAAGCGTTCAGCTGAACATGTAGAAAAGAACACTGGCAGAAGCTTTCCGAGGTGGAATGGCCAAAGTTGGCGGCAGGATTGCGGGCGGAGAACGGGCTGTGGCCGGACGAGCCGGAGCATGTTGCTTGGCGACTCGACGGAAGCGAGGGTCCGCTTCGTATGCGGTGGGGATCGGTCGCGACTGGGAGAGGAGCAAGAAGCTAATAGCAGGAACCGACTGGAACGTGTCAACGCGGCCCCCGAGCTCGGCGCACAGAGGACGAGGCATAAGTTGCGCGATGCCATCCCATCAGTGGATGAGCTGTCTTCTGCGGTTTCAAGGTTGAACGCTGCACCGTGGGAGGATCCATTCGCCTTGGCTCTGGGTGAGGCGGAACCTATCGAAGAAGAGGGTGAGTGGGGCTCGAGGGGAAGAATAGCTTCGAGCGCGGGAGCTCATGCCAGACTCACCACTTGCTCCGCCGGTGCAACCCAATCAGCCAGTGCCGGCCGACACGGGCGATCAAGGAGACGATGAATCATACGTCGAGGTCGAGGAAAACAAAGACGACAAAATGCGACGCATCGCCAAGACGCTGCAGGCGGGTGATGTAGTGGAGGAGGCACACAATATCGTCCGGATTGTCGGCGTCGACGCCTGTCCCGGCCTCCTCATTCTCGGCAAGAAGAATCTCTATCTCGTCGATGGATTGGTGCAAACGGCCGAGGGCGAAGTCATCGATGCGAAAGATGCGCCCCGCGACGTGCTCAGCATACCGGGCACGCTCGTCGCTCTTGAACCGGACGAACAGGAGAGCCATCGATGGGGATACAATGAGATTGTGGAAAACAACAAGCGAGCATTCTTGTTCCGCGATGTTGCGTGAGTGCTTCGACCTGTGACACATGGCGAGACTGGAGCTGAACGCCAGGCTCGAGCTATACTTTTCAGACAAGAGGAATTTCTTGCTCGTATTCAAGGACAAGCGCGAACGACAAGGCGTAGTCAGCAAGTTGACGTACAAGTCGGACCAGACGGGTGCGGTCGCCAAGAGCGTCATTGGCAACTTTGTGCTTGACCAGGTTGCGCGCGCGATTGATCGGTCGGAGCAGCAGCTGGAGGCGATGACGAGGCGGTGGCAGCATCGAGAGATCAGCAACGTGAGTCCTGCGCGTATGGCTGGGATAGGCAGCGCAAGAAACGATGAGTGCTAATGTCAGTTTGCGTATCTCATGCTGTTGAACCAGCACGCCAATCGAACGCCAAATGGTGAGACTCCTCGACCGCAGTTGACACCCTTTGCTGACTTCAGACGTTACACAGTACCCGGTCTTCCCGTGGGTACTGGCGGACTACACATCTCCGAAACTAGACCTGGAAAAGGTGTCGACTTATCGAGACCTGACGCATCCGATGGGCGCCTTGACTCCTGCGAGGAAAGAGGCGGCGGTGGAGAGATACACCGCTACCGAGGGCGTGGGAGAGCAACCGTTGTGAGTGTGAATGCGGATTTAGTAACTCCGCTCACGGCAGCCACTACGGGACGCATTACAGCTCGTCGATGATCGTGTGCGGTTTCTTGATCCGCTTGTCGCCTTTCACCGAGATTTTCCTGGCGCTTCAAGTGCGGCAAGCCATTTGAGGTATACAAGCGCTAACAGCAGGGCGGTAACTTCGATTTGGCCGACCGACTGTTCTCAAGCATACCGAGGGCATGGGATTCGGCTTCAGCGGACAACCGAGGCGATGTGAGGGAGCTGATCCCGGAATTCTACTACTCTTCAGCTTTCATGCTCAACGTGGTGAGTGTACTTCGTGCCAGAACACATATATTCACGCCAGAACCGCCATGACTTTGGCCGCAAGCAAGTGACAGGTGACTCGGTCGACAATGTTATTCTACCGCCTTGGGCTTTGGAAGATCCGCTCCTTTTCGTCCACCGACATCGCGAGGCCTTGGAGTCCGACTTTGTTTCGCGGCATTTACACACCTGGATCGACCTGACATTCGGGCACAAACAGCGCGACCCTGGCTCCTACAACTGTTTCCACCCCCTGTCTTACCGCGGCGCTGTGGACCTCGAAAGCATCTCGGATGACACTGAGAAAGCTGCTTCGACGGCGATCATCCACAACTTTGGTCAGACGCCCTCGCAGATCTTCAAGGCGCCGCATCCACATCGTATATCCGGCGGACGGAGCGAGCTGCAGATGGGCCAGCGGTTCGGTGTCGCCGAAGGGTGGCAGCTTCTCATCCGAAGTGTGATGCCCATTTCCGAGACGCTCTTGCCGATATTCGATGTTGAGCCTGGATTCGGAGAAGGCGCGAAGCCCATCACGATGCTGCGGGAGAGGATGGCCGTGCCGGGCGAGCGAAGCTTGAGCGTCCAATGGGGCTTTGGGGATGGGAGCTTGAGGGTGTATTACCAAGAGACGGTGGTCTCTTTACCGAGGGTGAGAGTCGCTGCGGGCTGGAAAAGATTGATCGCTGATGACAGCTTGTACTGCTGCTCGAGGGGATCTCGATACAGCACGCAATCTTCGCTGCTCCGACTCTGCTGGTTACCGTGTCGACGCAAGGCGTGTTGACGGCTTGGCGCCTGAGCTGCAAGAACGGCGGAAGCAGGAGAGGCGATGTCACGATAACCCGGGAGGCAACGCTTCGAGGCCATACCGGTACTGTCACGTCGATCACGGCGAGCAGCGCGTGGAGTTTACTGGTTACGGGCCAAGAAGTTCGCGTAGTCATTACTCTGAAGTGATCCCAGCTCACGGACAGGACGGAAAAGCGATCGTGTGGGACACGAACAGGCTGAGGTATACCCGCATGCTGCAGACTCCGCACAACGAACCATTGCTATATAGCGCCATCAATGATTCAGACGTGAGCAGACGACTTGCGAAGAATTACTGGGCTGACCCGCAGGGGAACATCGCGCTTGCATCCAGCAACCACCTCTACCTCTTCTCGCTCAACGGTCACCCTATAGCGAGCACGACGACTGACCCTGACCCCCTCGCCGACTTCACGTTTGGGCTACCAGAGTCCCCGTCGCCTCAGTCTACGAAAATCGAGCGTTTCACGGGCGGGATCACCTTCCTCCGTCGCGACTACCTGCGATACGGAGTGCTCTTTGTCATCGGCATCGAAGACGAGCTCGCGCTGTTCCGCTGCGTGCCAGGTGAAAGGCGATTCGAGGACGAGGAAGTCAAGCCGTGGCGGTTGGTGGAGCAGGGTCGACTGGCCCGATCCGGCGAATGCGGGGGCCAGTGCTGTATGGTCAAGTTCATTGGGTAGGTTGATGCGGTAGACACAGAAACGGCGGCGCTGACTGGCCAGAGAGACGCTGTATGCGTCGTTCGAGCCGCCTGTGAAGGACTCGAAGGCGCGCTGGAAGTTGTACCAATGGAGTCTGCCCGAAGGCGACGCGAGGCACGTGCACGATAGTGTGTCCAGTGTGTGCATGTCGGCGGGCTGTGGACGGCACTTTGGTCTGCTGGGTGAGTGCAACGAGCTGTGTTCAGACCAAGCTAATGCTAGACCCCAAGCGTCATTGTGGGGGCTGCGGAGGATTGTTCTGCGGGTGAGTTGTAGTTGCTGGTTCAGGAGGGCTTGGCTGACATCAGTACACATGCCGTGCACGTCGAGCGATTCTCGATGCGGTACTGTGAGCTGTGCCGAGCGCAGTTGGCTGAAGCCTCCTCTCTCGGCGTCATCAACAGCCGCCGAGACTCCGCCTACCCGACGTCAAGACGCGGCTCTTTGGCGTACAGCGCCTCTGCACCGGGATCTAGAAGACCAAGTGTCAGCAACGGAACGTCACGGAGCGCATCGCGGAGTGCGTCTCGACCCGGATCGAGGAGCGTCAGTCGGGTTGGCAGCAGACGTCCGAGTGTGAGCAAGGGCAGTACACCTACAGCGGGCACGAGTGGATTCAGTCAACTTGGCGGCATGGCGACTCCTGTAGGGCAGCCACACGGCTTGGGCATATCGACGGCAAGCGGAACGTATAGTCCGCTTGGGGGAGCTCTGAGGAGCCGGGAAGGGACGCCGAGTGGGAGTTAGCCTTCAGTCTGACGCCTGACAGACCTATATAGTAGCTGCATTTGTATCGTTGTCGCTCTGTAAAGCATGTGCACGTATGCATAGCTGACATTGTCCGCTTCTCCTCCAGTGACCACGGCTGAAGTGGAAAGACCCTCATTGGAAAGGAGCTCCGCTCGTGTCCGCGGAGAGGGCGATCCAGACTGGAGCTTGCACAGGTAGTGGTAAGTGCAACTGCCTAACGTCGGCTACGCGGACGAGCGATGATTGCCTCTTAAGGTAATTCGCGGGGCGGGTGGGAAGTCGCGATGTGGCACGAGCCTCGAGGCGTCAAAGGACCCCCTCGTCCACTAGTCGGACGACCACATCAGCTGTAGTTCACCCTTCACTCCCTCTTCACCCTTCTCGACCGCCGCTGAGAGCTGTCTGACTATATACCCAAAGAACTCCACAATCTCTCGCGTCAGGTATTCGAGCAAAGCCTTCTCAACTTCCTATCACAGTGCTGGGGCAGCACATCGAAGTACGACTCGCAGCATGAGCTCCTCATCCTCCCCACTCTCCACCCACCTTGCGACACCGCCGACCACTACGTCCCGCTCCGGTCGAGCACGCAAGCCCGTTTGTCATTATGGAGCCATGGTCGATTCGGACGCCATTCCGGTGAGCGACGGAGAGGACGAGAAGTGGCAGAAGGGAGATGACGAGGATGACGATGATGGAAGCTATGGGAAGAGGAAGGCTTCAGCTGAGTCCGACGCTAAAGAGGGAGACGACGACGAAGACGAAGACGACGAAGAGAGCATGGGCGAGATGGATGAGGAGGACGGAGGTGACGAGAAGGTGGGCGACGACCATTGTCCGATCTCCCTGTTTGGAAGACGAGAGCTGACGTCAGCCGAAGCGAGGCAAGGGCAAGAAGCCTGCAGAGAAGTCCAAGATGAAAAAGGAGAAAGCGGTCAAAACGGAGAAGAGGTCCAAAACGAAAGGCAAGAAGGAGACAGCCACCAAAACTAAGGTGCTCTCGGAAGCTGCCAAGAAGCCCGCTGCGAAGATCGAGATCGGAGCGAAGAAAGTGAGTGGCGTTGAGTCCTCGCGCTAACCCCAGGCGATTGCGATCAAGAAGACACCGGCCACGAAGAACACCTCTAAAAAGGTGGAGCAGCGGGCAGAAGACGATGACGAGGTCGATCCAGACAGCAAGGTGGACGAAAACCACAGCGAGGGAGAAGAAGCCAAAGACGCACAGGTAAGGCCGCGCCAATTGCGCTGGGATTCACAAATCGCTCACCACCAGTCCGCATCTGACGACGATGCCACCACAACTGCGACCAAGAGGGCTACGAAAACGCTTCCCAAACCCGCCAGCAAAGCTCCTCTCCCCAAACCGGCTCTTACCTCCGCCGCGGGGAAGGGCAAACCGAAGGGTATTGTTCTGGCTGCTGCCCCGAATAAGGCGGCAACTGCTAGCGCCGTGCCCGCCACCAAGAAGAAAGGCGCTGGGAAGGTCGAGCTGAAGCAAGCTAAACCCACGGGGAAGGCTTCAGATCTCAAAGCGAAGCTCGCATCCGCGAAGAGGGCAGCCCCGAAGTCAACCGGTAAGAAGCTCAAGGCGACCAAGACCGATGATGACGAAGATGCGGAAGCCGAGGTGAAGCCCACTCCAAAGGAGCAGAACGCTGCAGACGAGGCGGATCCAGTCCCGACAGACAACGCCTCGGACAAGGAAAGCAGTGAGGACGAGGGCTCTCGATCACAGGTGAGAGCGTCTAATTTGATCTGAAAGTGTCTGCTCACGAGACAGAAACCGATGGTGAAGCAGACGTATGGGAAGCTCAAGAAGACCCCTCCCCGACTCAAGCACGCCGGCAAGGTGCAAGCGACGAGCAGGGTGGCGAAGAAGTCTCCCTCTGCGGAATCGGAGTCGGAGAAGGAAGAGACCCCCACTCAAGTGAGCTCCATTAAACCGCTAACGAGAGGGTCGCTCACAGCAGCTCGCCAGGAAGACGAAAACGAGGCAGGTCGAGTCGCCGCCGCCGTCTGAGGACGAACACGACATCTCGGACGTCAACATCGATGCGGTCTCCCAGCTGCACGCCAAGCCTGACGTCACAGAGGTACGTAATTGTAATTGTCGGAGTCCGACATACCTCGTTGACGATCAGCCTGGGGACGACCAAGACAGAGAGATGGAAGTGGAATCTACCCATGAGCCGAAGCTCGTGGCGTCGAAAGGTGGTACCAGAAGCTCGTCCGGATCCAAGCTCACTGTGAGAGAATGCCTGGGCGCATACACCTTGCTAATCCCAGCCGGCAAAGCGTAAGCATTCTCAGGACACCGAAGAATCCCAGTCCCAGACGCCCAAAAAGAAGCCGGCTCCCGCCGACAAGGTCACCAACGACTATCGAGTCGCCATCATCGCAGCCATGGCCACAACCGGATACATCAAGCACGTCGACTTCAAGAGCGTGTTCGGCGACGGGTCAACGAAGATGTCGCGACACTGGCGTGAGGTCCTCTCTGAGGATATCCGCAGTGCCATCAAGGGGCAGCCTGGACGAACTTCCGGCAAAGTGACAAACGAAGAGCGACAGGGGATCTGGAAGGCGGTCTGCGCGCCTTACGATAAGTTGGAGTGGGAGAAGATCATCGAGGATGTGTGGGATGAGGACGAGGATGAAGGAGAGTGCACGATGACTGTCACGAAACTCAAGCGTCACTTCCGCGACGTCATGAAGAAGGAGGGGGAGAAGGTCGCGGGAGCGAGGTAGATCTGTCCATATAGTCCAGTAGCAGATCGTCATCGCCACCACAGGCCAGCGGCTGTCATTGTCCATGAGGTACCGCTCTTTATGTTAGCTGATCATTACGTGCGTCACACCGAACGCGCCTCATTCTATGCATGTGGCATATATGATACACGTCCACTATTGACAGTCAGCGATTCTGGGCCAGCGCAACCCTGCTTGGTAGGCGCTGGGTATACTGTATGTTGGGGCGATATGGCGAAGCGAGACAACGAGTCCACATGTGTAGACCCGTCACCTCGCCGACTCCCGAGGTCGCATCGCCTCGCACTGCTCGTCCGAAACAATCTCTTTGCATTGCGCTTCTTCTGATCATGTTTGTTATGGCGAGAATGGATGAGACTGGTATCGTATTACACGTAGTACAGAAATGCTCGCGCTTCTTCATCGTCTTCTTCTTTCTGACCATTCCGAGCGCTCGTCTTCCGCATGTGCGCAGCGACGTACCGCTAGTTTCCTCCTCATGATGACTATACTTGAGTTTCGCGAAAAGAGAAAAAGGAAAGAGAAAACCATCCCACCGCGTCCCGTCCGATCCTCTCCGTCGCCTGCGTATCCGCCCGCCAGATCGTGTATTATAAACGCTGGCAGAGCGCCTCAATCACTCCATATCCACGTCGCTCTGCCGCCTCGTGCGCATGCCGTCGAGATCCTCGTCCTCGTCCTCTTCTTCCTCTTCGACATCCTCGTCGTCCTCGTCGTCGACCGCGTTCTCGTTGTCCTCCTCCTCTTCCTCCATCGAGTGCATCGGGTGATCCGCCAGAGACGAGATCGGCTGGATGTTAGCGTTCCTCCATGTTGATCCTAAGTCACGGGAGCGCCGAGTCACTCACCACAAGAGACTCTCCAGTGTACGTGAATCCCCTGAAGTTCTCCTGCACCGAGCTCGTCAAGGGCGATCCACCACCCGTACCGCCTAAAGGCGGGCGGCTCTGCTTGTTGATAGCCACGCCTGCCTTGGCCATATTACTTGCGCTCGACAGACTTCCACCGGGGCCAACGTAGCTGTGTCCACGTGGTTGCGAGCCGACGAAATCGTCCTCCTGTTCCCACGGCTGGATGCCCGCATCTTGCAGGGATGAGTTGGTGAACTCCGGGTCGAAGTTCGCGACGGACTCGTCCGAGTCGACGATGGGCTTGAACGGCGGAGTGATTTGCTTCTTGTAGAGAAGGTTCCAGTCGATACAGGAGAAAAAGGGGTGGTCTTTCAATTCATCCGTTCCTCGTGTCGCACCAAGTCGGTTCATGGGGTTTCGGTTGAGCAGCTGTGCGTGAGCATGTCACCCGGTACATCGTGCCTGTGTCACTCACGCCCTTGACGAACTGCTTGCCGTCGTCGCCAATGACTTTGGTCAGCGATAGCCCCGATGACACGGCACATACTCACCATGCTTTGGGAATCGAATCTTGCCGTAGCAGATCAGGCGGTACATCTCCTGCGTCTGCTCGGCATAGAACGGACTCCACCCGCAGCACATCTCGAACAGCAGGACACCAAGCGACCAGAAGTCGACGTGTTTGCCGTAACCTTTCTCGTCGAGCAGGACCTCCGGAGCGAGGTATCTTGATGTCAGCTGATGCGAGGGCAACTATTTATGTGACTCACTCAGTCGTGCCGCAGAAGGTGTTGGTAAGCTGATCGTTGGAGAGGTCAGGCTTCGACAAGCCGAAGTCACAAAGTGCAACATGACCGGTCGCGTCAAGCAAGATGTTCTCCGGCTTGAGATCACTGTATGTCAACACCAGTCCGATCCGCTGTATATCCACTGACCGGTAGACGATGTTGTACTTATGCAAGTGCTCCAGCGCAAGGATCAATTCGGCAATGTAAAACCTCGCCCGGTCCTCGCTGAACCGCCCTTCCTTCTGCAGATGCCAGAACAGCTCTCCACCGCACTTGTAATCCGTCACAAAGTACAGCTCCTTCTCCGTCTGGAATGAGAACTTCAAGCCGACAAGGAACGGGCACTCGAGCGATCGTTGGAGAATCTTGCGTTCACCGATGGTATGCGCGACCTCCTTCTTCGCAACAATCTCCTTCTTCGACAACACCTTCATGGCGTAGATCCGTCGAGTGTCCTTCTTGCGCACCTGGAAGACACGGCCGAATGTGCCTCGGCCGATCAGCTTGAGGAACTCGAAATCGGACGGCTTGAGGTGGGCCTTGTTCTGCGCGTGAGCATGCCACAACAGGCACATCACGGTGATTGGACATACCCTCAGAGCAGTGTAAGTGGCTTGGATCCAGATCTCCCCGGTAACGTTCTCCTCGCCCCGTGTGGACAACTTGTACCAGCTGTCTAGCGTGTACCCATCCTTGAGCACCGGCTTGATGTCCAGCATACCCAAGAACCCCTCGCCTTCCCGACTTCGGTCGTATACGGACACGTGCAGAGCCGAGTTCGATGAGGTGAGATCGCTGTCATGAGCTCCATGCTTACTCTCTCGATGCAAGTCTGACACTCACAATGACACCTCTTCCTTCCAGACTGGATCGCCTGGTCCCGGCTTACCGAGCCAGCTTCCGCCGTTTGGGTCTTCCAGCTTCGGAGTCTGCAAGCCCGAGTCATCCCTCTTTCCCTTTCCTCTGCCCACGGCCTCTGCGAAGGCGCGCGTGATAGTACCCACGCCGAGCCCACTCGTGCTTCTCGTCAAGTTGCCAGGCGTCATAGGCTGCGCCTGAGCAGTCGTGAACGGTACGGACTGGTGGGAGGCGACTGGCCGAGGTGGCCTCGAAACGAACTCGTTTTGCTCGAACTGCATCACGACATATGGCTGCGGCTGCGAGTCGGACGAGTGGGAAACGGCAAGCCCACGTGCCGAAATGAGTTTGACGGCGAGTGTGCCGCGTGGGGAAGAGCCGTGATGGTGAGGTGTGGTGGTCCCATCGCTTTTGATCGATGGCGGGGGTTGGCCATGATTAGCAGCATTGATCTCAGATGAGAGGTTGGAGGGCGGCGATCCTCCGACGGGCGTCTTCGATCCGTCCGACTTGGTCATCGCCTTGCGCATCTTCGGCGGCTCGTGCAAGCCAAATCCAATGCCGGCGTTCTGGCCCACGCTGTCGCCGACAGTAACGCCAACGGTGGGTTGTCCAGCGCCGGGTGTACCGAGCGGGAGGGGCATGAAGCCGTGCGAGGTGGGCGTGCGGAGTCCGGATTGCTGAGCAGATAAGCCGGGCGACTGAGATCGTTTGCTAGCATCGAGTGTGAGACCAGCCGCGGAGCGCGCGAGACCTGTTCCAGGGGCGATTGAATCGAACGGATTGGGCTGGGCGGAAGCTCGAGGTGTTGCTTGATCGGAAGGTCCACCGAGGGTCGAGAATGAGGCGGAAGGGGACATGCTTGGGGATGCCGTTTCTTTCGGCTGATGTTGCTGCTGTTGGCTGGACGAGGACGGCCATAGTTGCTATATTGTCAGCTGGCGCGGCAGCATCAAGCGCCCTGCGAGTGCCCACCTTGACACCCTTGAGCATGGCGGAGGAATTATACGTCGCTTATATGCACAGGGAGAGGCGGAAGATGGAGTGCGTGGGGCGGAGGTAATGAATCAGCCGTATCGTATCGTATTCGAGTGGAGTCGTCGGACAGATTGGTTCGCGCACGTGGAAAGGCGGTACAGATTGCGTTATAGACAGACTATAATGTACAGGCCGAGGAGACGAGTTGTGAGTGGTGACTATGAGGGGTCTTGCGCACACCAATCAGAGCATATGGGTAGAGCAGAGCTCGATGAGACTGTGGAGTGTGGTTGAAGCTGGTGTGATAGTCCTCGCTCTCCCCGTGGTCGTCGCAGGCTCGTCAAGCATTGCGTCAGTCTCTCTCTCTCGAGGCAATCCTGCGCCTGCGCTGCGGCGGCGGGAGCAACTGTAGTCTACTTACCCGGGCGGGGCCTCGTAAGCGGATAACGCCGATCACCACTCAATCCCGGCATTACTCCCTGTGGCAATTCGGCTCACTCACCAGACCACCCGCCCGCCCGCCCGGTAGATGCGACCCCCATTGCCGGCGGCGTTCTGGTACGCAACGTCAACTATGAGGCATGTTCGCATACCCGATCATTCGCAGAACAGCATTCTCTCTGCCGAGGGGTCGCGGCCTCCCTGGCGGAGGAGGCTGATTGTGGCGCATCAAAAGTTCGTTCGGGACTAGTGCGCGCTCAAGCGGGAAGTGAAAGGTCAACGCCTCGGTCACACATTAGTCCGCCTCGACCCATCGTATGGAAAGGGGGTCCTTTACATCTGACCCTGGATCGCGCTCATTATTGATGGCTCGTTGGATCAAGTGGACGAAGGGCACTTGCCTGGCGGGGTCACAGGAGACATCAAGCTCATAGCTCGGATACGCTCACTTGACACTCATCATTACCTCGGCAACGTCGATAGATTCATCCATCGTTTCTCATCTCCTCAGTGTACAAGACTAGAGCGCGAACGTGATGCGTTGTTTCAGGCTCAAGTGTGAAGTGCCGCGAGTATTGCCGCACGCCCGAGGTCAGTCCATGCGATGCCAATTCCCAGACTGCACCAACCCTTCAAATTCTTACTCTCGGCGTCGAGAAATCACATCCGCATCCGAAGGTGCCAGAAGGCTCCACAAGGTTGCGCGTGTTTCACGTTTGGCCGTATTCGAGTACGCCCTGACAATCTGGGCACGAGGCCGTCGTCAACTGCACGGTCCAGCCCGGATGCCCGGCACGCCCTCGAGGTATATAAGCTCATTCCAGCCAGTCAATTGCTCGACGACCACCCCGCTTCTCAACGAAACTTCTTTCAGATTTCACCTACCAGCCGTCTTTTCGGTTTGGAGGTGGTCTGCTGACCGGTACATCGATGGCGGAGAGGCAATCAAAGAAGGCCACACGCGTCGCCCCAAGACGGTACGCTTGTGAGTACCGAAACAGGAATATCGCGCAAGACACCGCAAGTTACGGGCCGCGGGGCCTGCACTGAGTTACAGACACGAACTTGATGAGACTCAATGGGAGTCTCCGCTACGGCCCTGACAGCACTTTTGGATCGCCCTCGTTTGCCATCTCGAGAAGGTCTCGAAGGGCAGCCTCGCTGCCTACAATGCCTCCGGTCTCGCTTCCCCCCTCCCCTCCGCCGCATCAGCCCTCGCCTCCTTGGACCTCCCTTGCGTCTCGCCGCATACATCCACCTCCTTGGTCATCTTCACCGCCTCTCGACCGCTTTCAGTCGGACCGTGCGCTCGTTCCCGAAGGACTTTCTCCCGGCTCGCTCGCCCCAGACCCATCCGCCGCGGACGCATATTATAACTTTCCTTCGCCTCCGCCACACCAACTGCACGCCGACTACGGATCCCAATACTTGCCTCTGGAAGGCACGAACGCGCTCGGCTTAGCTTCTGACTACACCGCATTTCTGCCTACCGATAATGTCGCCGGCGACATCAATCCGCTTGCTTCCGGGAGCGAAGTCCCTTCGCCTTTGACTTCGCTGCCGCCGACTGTTCCGCTATTGGGCCCGTGCCCCTTGCCGCCGCACGCGACACAAATGATGATCTCTCCGAACTACGCATACGCTCATCCTGACTTGGTACCTTGCAACACGTTCTCGGCCAACGCCTTTGCCGCAGTTCCGCTCACGGTCTCGTTCGACGCCTCGTCGTACAACATCCCCCGAGCTGTGCCCGCTGTTACATTCAATACGTCCATGACAGCGGGCTACAACCCGTCCCTTGCCTCTCCCAATACGCCCACCGACGGCCCCTTCTTCGCGTCGCCCGTGCCTTACTACCCCGCTCCTCCGATATCTGGGCTGTTCAACGGCATTGAACAGCCAGATCAACACGCAACCGGTCTCCTTCAACAGCTCGGCCAGGCGAGGAGTCCGCTCGAGGCTGGCTTGGTAATCGCCGCCCACGATTACGCCACTTTCGAGCAGGGCTGGGCGTTCGGTGTTGCGGAGTCCGAGCGCAAAGTCGGTGGAGCGCTTCAGCCGATGAATGCATTCGTCGCCCCGAGTGGTGTGTTTGACGCCGATAAGCACAGTGCCGTTCTTGCGCCTTATCAGCCATACCCCTGAGGGGCAAGGGCACGTGTAAGTGTGAGATACGTCTGCGCGCGGAGTTAAGGTCTAGAATACCAGATTTC
>CAUG01000369.1:0-11059 GCA_000442785.1 Papiliotrema flavescens NRRL Y-50378
GCAGAAGATGGCTCACGCTCATCACCCCCGGCACCAACATCAACCCCATTCCACCCCGACCCAAAACAAAGCTCGGCAAAGTCCCCAAGATCCCCCGATACTTCACCATCAACCACGATGCTCCTTCCCCTCAACTTCCTTACCCCGCCGCCCGGGCGTTCGTCACTTCCTCGTCCAAGGATAAGTCGCCGCCGACAGAAGAGCTCGACAGCGGCACCGACGTCATCACCACTGCCACCCGGTCCAAACGCGCCAAGCCCACTCATGTGGCACCCGCACCGGCCAAGTCGGCATCATTGACGCCGCTCATGCAGCCCATCGTGGCGAGGTGTCTCGCGACCACTGGCCCCTCGAGCTCCGGCTCAAGGGGATCTACGCCCGTAACATCCCCGCCGGGAAGAAAGACGTCAAACGGCGCGACGCAGGGCGCGAAGAGGAAGAGCCCATACGCGCATGATTGGCCGGTGGTGCACCCATACTCCCGCGCGACGGACACGAGGAATGACCGCTCGGATGTGCCGTCCCCGCGGGAGGTGGCTCGAGCTGAGCAGGCGGAGAAGGATCGCGCAAAGGCCAGGGAAGTCAGCGCGGCGGCGGCGAGGGCAGCGGCTGCCGCGAAGCGCAAGAGGGCAGGCAAGGCCAAGGTGTCTGGATCGAAGACCCGCTCGGCCAGTCCCACCAAGGAGAAAGGGGACGACGCGGTGTCATTTACGGCCGAGCCGGCATCCTTTGACGTAGCGGGAAGTGCGCCCGGCTCATCTGCGAACCCGCTACCGCCAAGGGGAACTATGAAGCGCACGCGCTCGAACGGGCTCGGCATCTCCACACTCGCTGCGAACGCTATCGGCGGAGTGGGACCGGCAGTAAGCAGCCCTCTGCGCGCCGTCACGGGCCCTACGTCGGAAGATGACGAAGATGGCCAGGGACCGGAGCGCAAGCGATCAAGGCTGGGAATCAGTAGCCGCCGAGCGAATACCGACTCGCCGCCAACGGCCTCGACCAAGCTCGGCGGGGATGTATCGGACGAGACGCTCCTCAAGACCGAGCCGATACCGCATGCGAAGGTCCTCCCCGCGCAGAGGGGCCTTGCGCCGGGCCGCGCAGCGGGTGGAGACGAGGGCGCGACGGCCATGAGGCGCGTGGCGTCTGCTAGCGGGGTGCAGCCTGCATTGGCGCGTAACAAGGCCCGTACGGGCTCGACGGGGAGCGTAGACGGCGCGAAAGAGCGCGCGAGAAGGGAGGTGACGCTTCCGGGCAGGCTGAGGGACTACGACATGAAGATTGGCGCGCTGGCGTAGGGCCCTTGCGAGCTTGGTCTTGTCCCACGGGCTCCCACGGGCTTTATCTGTCCCCATAGCCTTGGTCTTTACGCTCAAGGCTGCTCTGAGCCGGGAGGTAAGTGCGCGAGTCGTGTACAGTAGGTACTAGGCTGATGGTAGATAGCCGTACTGGCATACTCTCGTCACCTCGCCGCCTTGGGGAGACTCTCCTCACTCTACTAGACATCGCCGGTCGATCTCGACCATCATTGCATTTTACATTTATCACCCTCACATCCACCCTCACATCCACCCTCACATCCATCCTCACATCCACCCTCATATCCACCCTCATATTACTGCCTCACGATTCCCTCGGAGCCCCCAGCCGGCTGGATCTGCAGCACTCGGCACATCAGTCGATTAATGATCTATCATCTATCATGTTCGCCAAGCCATTTCACGGCCCCTCATCACGCTTTCGTCTCTTCTGCGTACACACCTGTAGACCTTGTCATTTGTTAGCCTAGTCATTTTTGCGTTACGTCTAGTCTTTTGTCGCGTCTTACGTCTTTGCATGGGTTTCCGTCCATAGTGGGCTTATGAATCAACTGCGAGCAGCGCGCGTTGCCTGACATATTTATAGACGGCTCTGGCGGCTCTGGCCAGGCGGAATAACCTGCACCGGTGCATCTTCGTATGGCTCTATCATCTGCGCCTGACACGTATGCGAGGGTGTCTAGGCGTTAGGTACGTTGGACCTTTTTGGTTTGAGGCATGAGCCCGCTCTGATCGCGTGCCATGCCCACCTTCGCCGCTGAGAGGCCCAGGGTCTCTTCGGCGGCCATCTATCCTTTCAGAACACCAGCAAAGTCCTGAACCAGACGACACCGAGCCGTCCCGCTCTACTCGGTATCGCCAAACAGCCCAAAGTCAACGATCTTCAAACTGTCCACCGCGCCCCTCCACCACCCCTCCACGCGCCGCATCTCCTCCTCGCCCTGCCCGTCCGTGCTCGTCAGGTTGACATTGACGCTGCACACGAGGTCCGCCTTTTTCTTGGCGCCTCCGTTTGGGTCTTCGAGCCATACCCGCCAAAGCGCCAGCGAAATGATCACCTCGTCCGCCTCGTCCGCTTCGTGGCCCGGCCGCGGGGCGCCCGTGGGGTCGTGTGAGAATTTATGGATCTTCTGCGATCCGGTCAGGATTGTCGGTGCGGGCGTGGGTGTGGGCGAGGGCCCGGAGCTGGACCCCGAGCCGGTGGTGCTGGGGTAGGGGTACGCCCGGCTTGGGAGCGGGGTGGTCGGTGCGGCGGTGAGGATTTGGGTGGAGATTGAGGCGTTGTCGTGCGCTATTGAGTCAAAGTGGTATCTGCTGTTAGAGCGCTTATCCAGAGTTGGGGAACTGGTCGGCGAGCGCAATCGAGAGGGAGAAGACCCAGACGAAGGTCTGGCGGGGGTGCCCATCGCTCTGGTACAGGGATGTAGAAGTGGGACTCACTTGGCGGCTTCCCAGAGGTCCGAGCCGGCCAGGCCCTCCTCGACGAGCGCAAGCACCTCGATGACGAGCGAGGTGTCGCTGTTGGGCGAGAGGAAGACCTCTTGGTTGTCTGGGATCTGGCGCAGGTCACTGCGGTCAGCCCGGTCTGGTTGACGAGGTTCTCGCGGAGATGAGCTGGCGTGACGCCGCTCGCAATGATGCACAAGCAGGACAGGACGCCAGCGGCCCCGTACCCGCCGCATGTTCTGATGCCCGTCACCCACCTTGCATCGCCGTACAGCACCGGTAGGTCCATCGTTATCGCCCCGCCGAACAGGTGCCGGGGGCCCATGGAAGTGATTTCGCGCGCCATGTCGTTTTCGACGTCGTCTGATGTGCAGAGTCTCGAGTGATGGATGGAACGGTGGTTGGATCCTGTACGAGCGGGTCGTTCGTCCGAGCGCGAGCGCAATGTCAGGGTCGAAGATGCGAGGTGCAGTCGAGGTGGTAGCTTGCTTGATATGCGCTTCTGAGGATGATGCAATGGATAGCAGGAGACAAGCGACGACGACGACGAGGCCAACACCGACGAGGCCGACTCGAGCACGAGCGATTCACTGGATTCCATGCAACCGCTCAAACCTTAAAACCCGGCTAACGTTAGCAATTCCCCGGGCATAGCCGCTCTATCGCCGAGGAGCATGAGTCAGGTCCGTTCACTCGGCGGCGATGGCCGACCCGCTTGGACCGACATGGGACGCGTCTCGAGCGGAAATCAAGACGAGTCCAGTCCAGCTCTGGATCGTGTCACAGCGCCACGCAGGGCGATCTACAATCTCTCATATCCAGCGGTAGAGGACCAAGACGCAGGGACACACACTCACGCACGCACGCACGCACGCACGATGGACATTGACGCGCTGGTCCCTCTGCAGATCCGGCTGCAGTCGCTCGAAGCGCAGATCAACGGCGTGCCGCGATCACACGACGACGACCGGACACAGTCGACGCGGGGCAAGTCCGACGAGCGCGGCAGCATCGTGCGGCAGATGCGGGCTACACAAGAGACGCTCGAGCGGATCAGCCAGGAGAGCGAGGCGCTCAAGCGGCTGTTGTCGGGCTGTGAGCTTGTCAACCTCCTGAGTATGTCATCGTGCGCAGTTGACGGCAGATGAGGGGTACAAGCCGTTTCTGAGTCTGCCGGGTGAGGAGGATAGCACAGAGCTCGAGGCCAGCGGGATGCCGGACCAGGCAAAGGTCGCGCTGCTGGTGGAGAGCCGGGGCGAGATCGTCCATGCCGAGCGGGACCTGCGGGAGATTGAGCTGTTAAAGGAGCGCGGGGTGGAAGGGAGCGGGGCGCTCGAGCGTGAGTCGAGCGGGCCACGCTCATGCTGGTCCGTGACACTCGCTGACGCGCAGCGCTGCTGGATATGCGCCCGGCGCTGAACGAGCGAACGCGGCGGGCAGAGATCAAGCGACAAGAGCTACTCGCGGCGCGGAAGGACGTCTTGGCGCTGTTGAAGCGGTATCGGGATTTTGTGAGTCCACAGGCCGGGCGTGTCCCCGCCTCGACTGACATTCGCCGAACCCCGCTCATGCCAGTCTGCGACGGTCTCAGACTTGTTCCTCGACCTGCATCACCGGCTCGAAGCGCTCGAGGACGACGTGCAGAGGGCGGAGCGCCGCAAGGCAAAGGAGGCGAAGGAGAGGTACTAGCAGACGCGCACGCTCGCGATTCCTGCACGGCGATCCTACGGCAGGCGAGGAGCCGCCCTCGAGCAACGACACACGACCAATGACGACCACGCACGACTCATAGATGTGATGATGGATACATGCGATGCAATGTGTATATATGCTGTCGTACAACTCGTAACGTCATGCTGCTCCTGCGCGTGCTCCCGCTCGACCGACAACGAGGTATGCGTAAGCTATGCCAAGTACCTGTACGTGCCCATATCTCCCACTCGCTCGAGATACTCTCGCTGCACGTCAGCACCGCAATAGACCGCCCCGCAAGGCTCCACTCACATCGATCAGACCCTCCACCCGCTTCTTGATCATCGCCATGGACGGGTTGAACCGCGTCGTCAGCTGATGCGCCACCTCCGAAATCAGGTCATTATGTCCCATTGTCTTGCGGTTCTTCATCACCCTCACGATGCACGCCTGCCAATCAGCATGGCTTCATCATTTCGTCCCGGGTCAGTCACTTACCTCGACCATATGCTTGCGCTCCTCGTCCACCTGCTCCTGCGTCTCCTCCCTCTCCCGCGTGCTCTCGACTTTGCTAGCCACCTGCATGATCTTGAACTTGGCCAGGTTCGTCGTAAAGCTCTCATTGAACGAGAACGTATCCGTCGGGTTCACATCCCGCCCCTTCGGGTGTTTCGTTAAAACGCGATACTTGCCGCACGCGAGACTCTGCAGCGTGCGCACCAAGTCGCCGTCCACCAGGTCCGTCGCGGACTTGATATCGACATATGAGAGCACATCGTCCGCGTCCACATTCTCGAACAGAAGTAGAACGATGAGCGCGTGAGTGGACAGGTTAATATCGTGTGCGCGGGCCTTGAAGCGGACTCTGACGTCGGCCGTCCCGAGGTTGCCTTGCCATGTGAGGCGGCGCCCGGAATGACGCGAGTCGTAATACCGCTGGAAGGTTGAAGTGGCTTCGAGCATTTGGCCGCTGAAAGTGCACGGGGATGCGGCGGCGATGGCTTGAGGCCAGTACGACGCCGTGAGGACATTGACGCTGAGATCGAACGGGATCGCCTGGAGGTCAGCCGGGCTGTCTTGCAAGCTTGCTCGCCAAGCTTACCCCATGCCGGTTCAGGTAGTTGCGGAAGGTGTTGACGCCCTCAGCGGATATACGCATATCTGTAAACATGCCCTCGAGCTTTTGCGTAAACTGGAAACCCCTATCAGATCAGCTTTGCGCGTGTAATTCTCACATCCGACCCACATCTCGAGCTTGAGCTTCGCGACCATGCCCTTCTCCGCATCGTCCGACGCTGACCGAGCGTACAGCAGCCGCCTGGCCAGGTGGTTCTTGTAATACCGCTCAAACTTGTCCTTGTCGATGAGGAAGCGGAAGAGGATGAGCGTCTTCTCCAACGCCACGTCAATCTCGTCGTCTGTTTTCTGAACGTTAGCATCAGCATGGAACGTCGTGCCGATGTGGACTTGCCGACTTGGTACCCTTCTTGAGGTGCTCGTCGATGAACAGCGACAAGAATTCTGGCGACCTCGGATTGGCGTTGATGAATGATTGAAATGCCTGTGCGTCAGCCTCAATCGCCACGTGCATCCCCGCGCTTACCTCGTTGATCGATCCCTGCATGGCGAGGTCATCGCCAAAAGCATCCTGCAGCAGTCGGTCAAACTTGTCCTTCAAGTCCAGCGTATCCTGCACCCAGCGCAGCGCACTAGCTAGAGCGCCACTAGCGCTCGTGACCTTTGCCTTTCCCTTGCCCTTCGGATCTTCCGCTGGATCCTGATCCATGCCGGGTCCAGAAGTCCCGCTCGGTCCCGATTCAGGCTCCGCCACGGCCGCTTCGTTGACCCCTTTCCCTCGCTCCTCGATGTCCATCCGCAATGCAATCCTCAACGCTTGTTTACCGGCGTCCTGCGGGACCTTGCAGAACAGCGTGTATAGGCGGCGTAGATCGGGTACGCGGTCCCCATCGATCATCGATACGAGTCCGCTCCCTGGCATCTCGAGCACATGCTGCAGGTGATTCGTCAACAAATGTTCGACCAGGAGCGCCTGCAGCGGGGGATGCGTGAACGAAGAAAGATAGTGCGCTGTTCGGTCTGCTTCTTCCGCCAGCCGCCGCTCCACCTGGACGTCAGAGGAGTCCATGGGGACGGGTGATTTGAGACACTCACGTTCCGCAAGTACGCGCCTGCATCGCCTCGTTCCAGCATCGCGTCCCCTTCCAGCCTGTAGTATTCGCCGCTGCGGCGAAGGAACTCTGGCTCAAAGTCCGTAACGTACACAGTCCCCCCTCCTTCCCGCTCTGGCACATGAAGTCGCAGCAGCACGTCTACGCATTCGCGCACCGTCGATCGATTGATCGTCTCCCCATCCCTTTCCAGCTGCACCTGGGACAGCAGCGTCGCAATCAGGTGCGTGTGTATCGGGTGTTTCGCGGACCGGATGATGTGGATGAGGAACAAGGTAAGACCGACGTCGTATATACGCGGTACGCCAACATCCGCCGTGTAGACCTTGTCCTGTACAATCAGCCCGAGTGCCGCAACAGCTGAACCGCCGTGCCGACTCACCATGTACTTGAGGACATCTTTCAGCTTGCGCATGCTACCGGTATGATCCTCCCATACGCCTTTCACGGCCTTCAGAAACCGATCGCCCTCGAGCACTCGCTCCACAGCTTCGGCACCGCCGCCCATCCGGCCGATGTTCAACGAACCACTACTGCGAGGAAAGGTCGGGACGATCACCTCATCCGCGAGCTGTTCGAGGTGTTCTGCGATGAGGCCTTTCACGCCGTTGTACAGCTGGTCTCCATCTATGTATCAGCTATCGTCCGGGGGTGTGATACGGCTTGGCGGCCATGACTGACTCTTGAACAAGACCATGTTGTACGCATACCGGTAATGCTCCTCGAAAGACAGCTTGGACGCGTTATGGTTCTGGATTTCCTTGATCGCGGTGGACAGCTTCGCCCAGGTGTCCTTCATCGACGTCTCCGGGCCGAGCCTCTTCGGTGGCCGCTGGCGGTGAGCTGCCAGGCATCACAATAGAGTCGGAAATCGGGGTACGCGGGTGAGCGCCGAGGTGGAGGTGGGCACAGTGGTCTTGATGGTCTGGGCAGCTAGTGGATGAGAGTAGTACTTACAATCTTGGGCTTGCCCCTCTTGGGAGGCCCCAGTCCCATCGACATGGCTGGGAGTGTGATATACGAATCGAATTCTCGAGACGAGTGTCGTTATGCAAGTCCACTGAAGCACTGTCACCTTGAATGTTACCTCTCGCTGTCGCCGTCAGCCGGACTGGTCGCATCGGAGCGTGCAACGGGGGAGCGGGATCAAATCTCACGTGGCTGCCCACAGAGCATTCCCGACTTTTGGACGACACCTCTTCCTACACCCTCTCTATTATACACATTATACAAACCCTCGCTTTACCATCCTCGACATGCCGCTACAGCCCAGCAAGAACGCTGCATATGTCATTCGGCTGCTGCTACAGCGACAAGCGCCGATGATCCCGTTTCGGCACGCATACATGACCAGCACGGTCTGGGGGTACTCCGAGCCATCCTCGGTCTCGACGTCGCCCGCTTCCGTCGTCTCGGCCTCATTGGACCCATTCCTGGAAGATGAAGACCCCACCGAATACGAACAGCAGCGCTCGATGCTCCCTGACCGGATCTCGACTGCCCGTCCCATACCCTGGCCGACGGTCTTCGAGCATACGCGAAATGCGAACCAGCTCAGTGAGGATGGATCGAGGCGCATCCCTTCCGGCGAGCAACACCTGCCATGTACCCCTCTATCTCGATTGGTCTACCGGAAAGACTACGATGGCGCCTTGAATCTGCTCAGAGAGCTTCGTAAAGCCGGTGTGCCAGTCAAACCCCGAGACATCTACGCGCGAGCCGCTCGTTCGCGATTGATCCGTGACATACCCGACAAAGATGGCTTCCTTGCCTTCTTCTCGTGCCTCCCGGAACAGACAGCCGTAGACCCGAGGATGGTCTTGTACCTTCGAGAACGACACACTGGTGACGTCGATTTCTTCCGCCAAATCGTATTCGACTTGGCGGATCGTGGCCTGATGACGGATCGGTGCATGGCCCTCGTCGACCACCTTGCTCTTGTGGCTCGACCCGAAGTCACTCTCGTCACTTTCATGGAAGCGCTCGACAAATATCGTCTCGCTTCGAGGAGACTGCGCCCGGATGAGGACAGGCATGATTCGATCACCACCCTGTGGAACAGGTTCATCCGGAGAATGGTGGCCGTGGGACATCGCACGCAAGCAACAGAGATGTACCACAAGCTCAGCACCCAAAAACATCCCATCAAGTGGGATCCACTTACCGAAAAGATGATCGAGAGGCCAAGCTTTGAACGAGTCGAGTCGTTCCCACAGGCCCAGAGCGCGGACGAGACGCCGGTCCGGTGGCTGACCAGGCGGATGCGCTACGCCAAGAACAACCGGGTCACTCCAGCCGACCTGCACCCTTTACTCGCTGAGCTCACAGCACTCGCCAGCACGCATCCGACGTTATACAACCGGTTCCGGGCGAGCTTTGTGCGGGCCCGGGTTGTCCCGGTCGGACCCGACGGCGAGGAGGGTGTGTGGACGGTCGAGCAAGCCCAGCGCGTGTGGGTCCAAGCGGAGATCATCATGCTTCAAAGGCAGGAACGCCACGACGAAGCGATCTGCTATTTCCGCGGGCACTGCCTGTGGTACGGCTTGCCGCTTACGCCTGAAATCGAGGCCATGCCTATTGCAGCCAACACGTTCAACCGCGAGCTACGTCCAAACATTGCCATGATCAACCTCATCCTCCGATCAATCTTCGAAATCATTCCGCGGACCGTTCAGGATATGCAGCACTTCCACAAGCTCTACTTCGCTCAAGCGCCGAGCCTCTCCCCCGCCGTGCAGCCGGACTCGCACACCCATGGCATGTTCGCCGCGTTCATGGCGCACCACTTCGGGATCGGGTCGGCAGTGGCGATGTTGCAGAAAGCATCGCGTCAAGGTCTCGTCGTTGGATCCAGCCCGTTCGAGCGATTGGCGCTGCACGCGGCCAGGCGCGGCAATCTGTTCGAGCAGATGGACGGGCTCTTGCGTGCCATGGAGAATGGCACGACCTTTGCGGGCGTGCAGCTCGGCACACCAGATCCCAGGTTTTATGTACGATTGCGCGCGGCGCTAGCGGCGCGAGAGGCGTATGTGCAGGCTCGGGAGGAGAGCTGGGCGGTCCGCAGGCATTCAGACGGCACCCCGACAGCACAGCCGGTCGTGACCTTGCGCAAGGCCACACATTGGAGCCCTGAATGGGCACAGGCCGAAAACTTTGACGACGAGGAAGGCGATGTGGGCGTGGACGAGGGGAGCTCGGCGGTCGCGCCTCCGGCGAGTCATGGACTTCCAGCTGTCTAGAACGGCTGTTGCGGAGGAACGGCAGTGTAGAACAGCGGGGAAGTCGGAAGAGATGCATGCATCCTCTTCAATACCTCTCGTCGAGTATGTTGGCGGCGTCTCCTGGGTATTTCTGCTCGGCAAGGCTTGGGTTTCCCAGTTTGGTTTTCCTGCTAGGCGCGCCACGATATACTGTCTTTTCATCGCAGCGACTTTGACATGACCTTTGCCTCACTGATGAGACAACCTGTTGAAAGCCCGCCGGCAAGCTTTTGTCCCTCCTTGGATGTCCCACCTTTGATCATTCCTCTATGACATCTCCTCGGGCTCCAAGACGGCCTCCTACAAATGGCGTATCACTTGGCCGTCCGAGTCATTCTCTATTCCTCCACGCTCCCCGTTTACTGCACACACTCGAAATCTTCTCTCTCAAATGTCGAGCTGCTCTGCAAGCACCGCTGACTCCGTCAGTGAGCCCCGAGGGTCGGCCACACCCTCGCCACCTCCACTAGGAGAAACCGGGCCGGACGCCCTGCCGACGATCGGGCAGACGGCCGACCACAACGAAGAGCCCGTGATCGAGCTGCCCGCTCGACGCTCGCCGCCCCCAAAGCCCCGATTTGACGTGTCGGCTTGGTGTGAGGCTCCCGCAGTGTCGGCTGACATCTCTGACACCGCGGAAACCGATTCTGATGCTTGCCGCGTCTTTGTCGATGGTCGCGAAGGGCCAATCTCAATGGTTTTCGACGGAAGCACCTTTCAAATCAAGGATGGGTCGTCGCAGTGCACCTCGGTTGTGGAAAGGGTCAAGCACAAGATCGGTGAGACACCCAGGGGAATAGCTGTGTTCGTGGGGGAATCTTCATTTCGCAGTGTCTACCCGGAAGGCTATCAGCCAGATGCTTGGACTCCTCTCAGAGAGAGCTTGCACAAGTTGTTCTACTCCCGCTTTGCGCAGCGACTTCGGTCCGCGTGGCACAGCGAAGTGCGAGCTGTGATACAATCTGGCCGCATGGTGCAGAGGCCAGATGACACTTGGGTGCCTTCTTCGGAGGAGCAGACGAGCACCTTCTGGGAGGTCCCCGAGCGTCAGATGGAACCGGAATCCACGCAGGAAGGAACCTCGGCGCAGAACGGCAGCGGGGAGGCATGATCCAGTTGAGCTTTGATAGGTTTGAGCAAGTACTGGGGAATT
>CAUG01000370.1:0-16763 GCA_000442785.1 Papiliotrema flavescens NRRL Y-50378
GCCTGGCATCCATTCTTGGCAAAGCGTTCGGCGTTGAAGATCGGCTTGATGGACGTATTCGTAAGTGTGACCGCCATGAGAGCCGCTCTGCCGTCCGCCGGGCTGTAATGTGTCTCGAATGCCTGCGCCTGCGTTGTGATGTCGTCCTGTAAGTGCAGAGCGGCTCGGTTTGCCGCGACCTGAACTTGTCGTCGTCGGCAGATCTGAGCCTCGCGAGTGAAGTAAGCATACTCGCCGAGAAATGCTGTCTGAAACCAGAGCCCTCGTGTGAGATTCAGGTCGCAGTTCGGATTAGGATCCTGGTGACCAATGAAGACGCTGACGAGGCCGAGCGAGAGTCGGGCGGATATGCCGGAAGGAAGGCGGCACAAAACGCTCTTGTTTTCCTTTTGCATGTTCGCGACGGGATCGTCCAAGGTCGGAGCGGAGCGCTGGCTCGCCGCCATTGTGACGAGAGCATCAATGACCGGCATATTCCATAGATTGAACTTGACCCCGCTGTCGACTCCGACATCCACCATACAGCTGAGGCTTGCTGGATCAAGTAGTGCGACCTCGGAGCAGTTCGGCCGGACTTCTTGCACGCCAAGGATGTCGCCAGTAACCGTGCCGTGCGCGCGGCCGATCGAGGCGAGTTGGTACGAGTGCTGATCCCGCGATACTGGATCGGACAATGTCATGTGCAGCGACATCGGCTCGAGTACCACCGTCGCGTCTCCTCGCATCGAAATCGCGTAATCTTCCTGCAATGTCGCCTGTGCACGACTGAAATGTCGGCGATGCTCGGGTCGAAGCATGGCATCGGGCTGGGCGGCGTTGAACTGATCTCCAGCCTCTTCCCGCCTTTGCTCCAGCTCCTCTTCGCGCTTGAACGCCGCCTTGTTCTCCTGCTTGTCGCGGCGCCTCGCTGTGATGTCGGAAAAGCTGGTAAAGCAACCCAGATGTAGTCCGTCCGATGCGAGAGTGAGCGTCGTTTTGTGCTGGGAATTGCGGTCCGCCAGCAAAACCATGGCGTGTCCCACGTCCATGACGATTCGTATTCGCGGCGGCAACGCAAAAGGCTTGCGCGGTGACTGATCGACAGATTGCGTCGACTTCTTGGGTCGGGAATGACGCCACGCCTGGCTCAGCTCTTCCAGAAGCTGAACATCGCCCGCGATGTCGATTGAGTCGATAGAGCCCTTTTGCACGACCAAGGCGAGATTTGGATCGCAAGCGAAGAGCATCTCCTCGCGGGACCAGTGCGCCGGTCGCCAGGTCGAGAGGCCCTCAAGCTCTGCTGAGCGCATCTGCAGCAATTGCGACATCTCGTCTGATTTCTCCCCAGGCGCGAGACATTGCAGGCCGACGTTCTTCCAGCCGAGGGAATATCCAACACCGCGGATCTTCGACTCGGCCGAAGCATTTGTGCCGAAAGCGTTTCGAGCGCGCTGATTCGTGGACGAGTCGGCCGCATCCAGCTTGCAGTAGAGGGAAGAAGCATCGACAGATATGGTGAACGCGTCTTCGGGGACGTTGAGTTCGCTCATGTCGGTAACGGATGACCTGGCAGAGACCGGCGAGGACGAAGCGACCGGTAAACGGTGAGTGAAGGAGAGTTTAGCGACCGAGACCGAGACAGATTCGAAAGCGCGAAGGATGATCTGGCGTCAGGTGAGCTTCGAACACCGGCGCCAAACAGCTCACTCGGGGCATCGATTTGGGCGACCAAGGACTCTTCTTTGCGACTGGCTGCTCCTGCTTAGGCTTTGCCATCTTCACCAACGCTTGAAGCTTCTCGGCAGCATCGAGCGTGGTGCTCAGCTTGCCCAGATCGATCGTTGTTCTGAGCGTGTCCTCGCCCAACAACCCCTTTTTTGGTCCAAATCCGAGCGCGAGAACCGCCGTGGAGCTACCCTCAAGGGATATCAGCGTCTCGTAACCGCCAGCAGGTATCGGCGCGATCGACCGGGCTCGCGGGCGCAGAATCGAGTGAAACGACCCGACCGAGCGAAAGCTTCGCGGCTGGCTTGGCTTATCCGACTGGAGCGACTTTGTCGATGCCCGATGCGACATGCCGTTGCTGTTTGATGGTGTGATGTCGGCGAATGACATCCGAGTCGAATTCGAACGCGGCGCGCTATTGTGCGGGAGGATGAGGGCGACGTCCTGTATTGATGCTGAGAACGAGACGGATCCGTGCGCCCGAGCAATGGCTCGCGACCAGATTTGTCCGGCAGTGGACGTCATCCGGGACTGGAACACCGAAGCACGACGCCGAGCGTGAGCCATCCGCGAGAGCCGGGGTGAAGGGCCCACATCTGGCATGGGCTCCGGGGAGGTCCCCGGAAATGCGAATGACGAGAATTGGCCGAGCGGGGACCCCGGAGCTGAGGTAGGAGGAGAGACTTCGTCTGGAATAGACAGCGGGTTGAGGCGGCGGAAGTCACCCGAAGGCGAGGCGGGCGATTGGGGTGTTGGAATGGCCGCATCGCTAGGGTCGCTGTTGCCCTCGAAATGAACTTTGACCCCGAGTCGGACGTCCTTGATTGTGAGCTCCAGCCCGTCGAGATCGTCGAAGATGAGCCGGATGTCGGAGATTTGAATCGAGACGATCCGCGCGATGGAGGGGTAGTGGTGTATGAGCAGATGCAAGATGGAAGAGAGCAGGCGAGATTTGTACGCTCCCATCCGTCCAGACGACTGCAGTGAGCGATGTCCTCGGTGCAAAGCTACTCGAGACACGCACAGGTTTCCGCCGGGGGACATCTTCTGCGTCCTTGCCTCCCTTCTGCAGCCGTAAGCTGACCCCGTCGATCTTGAGCACTATCACGCCGACGTCGTCCGCGCTCAGGCCGCCCCAAGCCCATCCCGCCTTCTCGATCCGACCGGTCGGGACGACTGACCCCTGTTGCGCCTTGGAGCGGTACTCTAAGCCGCGAAAGGAGAAGAGGGAGAAAGCCGAGACACGGAATTGAGTGAGTTGGGCGAAGAGCAGCGGGACGAGGTAGAATCGCGCCAGCAGCGAGAAGGCGACGAAGAACAGCAGAGCGTTCAGTAAGATGTTGAGGATGGACATGATTGCCGCTGGAACCTGCGGTAAGCTAGACCGAAGGGGCTACGAGGCCAATTCGAAGTGGCCTGTAGGCTGGGTAAGTGTGCCGTCAGAAACGACGTCCGGAGATCTTCAGTGATGGACGGAGGGGATGGTGAAGGTGACAGAGAGCTGGACATCCAGCCAAGATGGCTGCCCATAGATGCAGCCTGTTCATCCTCCTTGGCGAGAGATTTCTGCCAAATGGCGAGCTGGTCGGATTGACGAAAAGTCTGGGTACGTACTGGTCGTTAAAGAAATCCGGTCATGGCCTGAACAACCTCCACTTTGCCCTGGTCGGTCGTCTGCGCGTTGTCAGTCGGGTGTCTTCGGCCTCTGATATTGTGTGATTTCTGAGCGAGGGACAAGTGTCGACCAGACGAGCTCGACTGGCTACGAGAAGGGGCAGTGGAAGAGTGTGAAGTAGGATGTACGACACTTTGGATGCAACGCGGGTCAAAGGTATACGGAGGTCGGGCTACTCTATATCCAGCACGCGGCTACGTAATGAGCAACACTCACGTTACGTAACCACCAAGTCCAGCGGGATCAAATTGTTTCGCCTCGACCAGTGAATCGAGCTTCCTGCATACGACCTGACTCTTCTCTAGCATCTTCAACACAGAAAATCGACCTGACATATACACCCCCAGCTTCTCTGTACCCGTGACTGTATCACTCGGCTCGCATAGATCTTGACATACCGTCTGAAGGCTCTCTGCCAAAGGATCAACGAATATCACCCCGGGCTGGCGTCGACGAACCGTCACAATCCCCGCCGACCATGCCGCAATACATCAACGTCAACGCCCTCAAGCAAGCCTCCCAATCATTCGTCCGCCCCCTCGCTGCTCCATTACCGCGAGCCGCCGCGCTGTTGACGCCCACACCACACCAGTTCTACCTCTCGCTCAAGCCCGAGCAAATACCGCCAAACGTCCGGATCCAGGGGTACATCGAGCGCCCGGGCGTGGTGCACGGCCTGACAAAGGTGGACCGATATGGAGGCCGCAAGACAAAGGACTTCGGAAAGGACGACAAGGTGTGGAGGACGGGCGTGGGACGACAGGGCAGGAGGAGAGGTGGTCTGATCTGGGCTCTGCGGGAGAAGTAGGCGGCAGAGGTCGGGAGCGGTGATGGGTGCATTTTGGGCGTAGGACATGATATTCTCAGACGCCTCGGCGCGATCTTTGAACGGAAGACGTTGTGGATGGCTCCCCGGACGCCGTCCACGGCTATGTATATTATGGCATTCACGCTCACCTATTCCGGCCGCTGCTCCAACAATTCCGCCGTTTCTGATCTAAGTTGTGGTGCTTTGTCTCACGAGTCGGGAACCATCGAGGCAACGAGACATGCTCTGCATTCTCTCTCAGTCGCTTGCCTACAACTTTGCCGTAGATACGATCAAGCTTCCTCCATCGATCGGAACCACCGTCCCCGTCACCCATCCTCCAGCCTTGCTACTAAGCCACAGACACGCGCCCGCCACGTCCTCGGGTCGTCCGATCCGCTGCATGGGCAGCGCTGACGATATCTCGTCCGAAAAGGACTCGAGCGTCGCCTTCATCATCTTGCTAGGGAACGGGCCGAGCGCGAGCGTGTTGACCGTGATGGCGGGCCCGAGCTGCGATGCGAGGTGTTTCGACATTCTGCGGTCAGGTTTTTCTCCTCAAGCTTTCTTGCGGCGGGGAGGGGCGGGACGGAGGGCGAAAGGGCTGTGAGTGAAGCGGGCAGAGAAAGGCTCACTGGTGCAAAGCAGCTTTAGATGCCGAGTACGCGTACGTCTCCAGGCCGGGGACGTTGACGCCGTTGATCGAGCCGATCTGGACTCAGCATAACGTACAAGCCACGCAATGCCGATCCGGACAACTCGGCCCAGACTCCTCTTGGAGTCTCAAGAGAGAGTCTCATATGGATGTCGAACATGCGGTGCCAGGATCTTAGGATCCACTCACATTGATGATCCGCCCGACGCCGTCCCGCTTACTGCCCTTCTCCAGCATCGGCACCAACTTCTGCGTGAGCGTAAACACCCGCTGGACATTGAGCGTCAACAGCTTTGTAAACGCTGCATCAGGGTACGTTGCCAGCTGGTCTCCCCACGTTGCGCCCGAGTTGTTCACCTGCGGTCAGACGCTGTCACGGCTCTGTAGGCTAAAGGGGGCGACTTCGAGGCTATACAAAGTCAATGGGCTTACAAGGATATGCAGCACTGCGCGTCAACTGCGGACTGTGATCCAGACTGAACGAACCAGCTCACCCTCTTCGCGCTTCTGCAGCTCGTCCGCCAGCCGCACGCACTCGTCAAACTCGCTCAGGTCGGCGGGTATGGCGACACACTTGCCCGGGCCCGACGCAGTCAACCTCTTAGCGGTCTCGTCGCATGCCTTCGCGGTCCGGCTCGAGATGTACACCTGCGGATGAGCGGAATAGGCAACGTTTCCGAGAGATCGTACCTTGGCTCCATTCGCGACGTATCCCGCGGCGATCTATAATCAGTCCGCGCCGGGTAGAGGACAGCGAGCATACCATTTCGCCCACTCCTCGGCCTCCGCCAGTCACCAGCACGACCTATCGTCAGCTCGGGTCACCGGTCAGACAGCAACATTCACCTTGTCCTTGACGTCGAAGAGGGTCTGAACGTCCATGTTTGCTGCTGAGGTGAAATGATTGCGTCAACAATGCCCGCTCGTTCGTAATGGGCAGAAGGTGCATCCGTAACTGGGGCTAACTTTGCGGTTCCGGCTATCTCGGACACCTTCCTTCCCGGTCCTCTGCCCTGAACCTGTAACTCACCCCGCCAGCGGCCGCTGCTGCGTTGATCCATGGGGCAAGCTGGACGCATGCTGTACTTCATGCTGCACACAGTAGGGCAAAGAGGCGAGGCTTGCATCCGAGGGTGGTAGTGTAGCATGCCAGTATAAAGGCACCCTATGGAGCGGGCCTCATAACACGTCACATCAACGAAGCCCGCGTGCCAGTTTCCCGGCCAAGATCGCCATTCGCCATGCTACCATCCCGGTCCGAGACGAACGACTGATATCTACGTGTCAGTCATGAACCAGTCACGTCACAGCTTCGCGACACCCCGCGAGTGTACGGCCGTGGGGCCACTCACATTCGCCTAAGCCGGGCATAATCGGCGGGAGCCACCGATGGGCGCGTGCTGCTCAGCGACTTCAGGAGATGCTTTTGCTCGATGATAGGCTGCCGTGAGCTTTTGTACAATTCCGATAGCAAATGGCTTACCGTGATGGGCTTGAGATCCTCCTTCTGGCTTGTTTTACCTGTGCCCGTACTGGCCAATAATGCGTCCAGCTATAGGGTGTCAGTTCCCAAAGAGCGGCTGCTGCAGATCGGCTCACCCTCGCTGCGAGCCCATGGATCTCCTCGGCACCTTCCGGGGCGACTTGCATCCACGTCTTTCGCTTCTTCTCGACCTTGGGCTTGTCTTCTCCGCCATGGCTCGAGTCCCTGCCTTTGCTCTTCCCGTCCGCCTCTTTGCCCTTCCCCTTGCCCTTCCCTTTGCCTACACTGGACGTTTCTTCCTCGTTGATATCGGCAATTGACGCCTGTACAACTTCCAGATGGGCATTGTACACGACGGCCTGCAAGTCTGCTCCAGACAGGCCCTCCGTCTCCGCTGCAATGTACTCGATGTCAATAGACGGGTCGAGAGTAAGCTTGGCAGACACAGCGCGAAGGATCTGCCGTCAGCGCTTCTTCAAAGCTGTTTCAAATGGTCGCGCGCACCTCTAGGCGATCTTGCTGCGAGGGCATGTCGCACAGCAGTGACTTGTCCAGACGTCCGGGTCGGAGCAAAGCAGAATCAATCAAGTCCGGTCGGCTGTCAACGTCAGCTGATTACCTCGATAGAAAGATGCCCACCTCACCTCGTGGCAGCGAGCACATACACCCCCTCAAGGCCCTGCGCACCGTCCATTTCCGTCAAGAGCTGGTTGACCACTCGATCAGTCACTCCTGTCGAATCGTGTCCTCTGCCCATCAGCTTGCGCGGAGAATATTTGACGTGGATGCAGCTGACCTCTTCGGCGCGATCGAATCGAATTCGTCAAAGAACAAGATACAAGGCTTGGCCGCGCTTGCTCGCTCGAAGAGATCCCGCACAGACTTCTCACTCGCACCGATATATTTGTTCAGGATCTCCGGACCTTTCACCGAAATGAAATTGAGACCGCACTCCTTGGCGACCGCCGACGCGAGCATCGTCTTTCCGCATCCGGGATAGCCGTACAGGAGCAAGCTAGCGTCAGCTGAGCCACATCCGGATGAGATCTGCTCACCCTGATCGCAGCCGCAGCGGACAATTGGCGAAGATCTGGGCGTATCTCGTGGGCCATTCCAGTGTCTCACGCAGTACGCGTCGAGGCTCGTGAAGACCTGCGCGTGAGCTCACAGTTCATTGTACGACATCTTTAGCTCACCGCCGATATCCGCCCACTTCACATCCGACTTCTGCAAGCTGACACCTCGAAGGCTCAATGGCGTGAAAGCCGCTTGGGCCGCTGAGAAGTCGTCCAACGTAATTGTAATCTGACGTCAGCGTCAAGCGGCTACCGTCCACCACACGCACCTCTTCGTCCGACTGCGCGCAGCGGATGACGGCTTGCTGTAAAGCACTCCCAACCAGGTCCTTAAGATCCGCCGCGGTGTATCCCTCCGTCATGCTCGCAAGCGTAACGTAGTCCAGCTGTTGCGGAGTGTCTCCATTGACAAGCACTTTTGCTCCTTGCTGATCTAACGGCTGCGCTTTGACAAGCAGTTCCAAGATCTGGCGTTAAGCTCAGTCATGCGCGGTACGAATGACTCACCTCGCGTCGGATCTCCTTGCTCGCGGGCGGTATCTTGACCGTCTCGCCGAAGACGTGTTTCTGATTCAAAAGGGGATGTAAAGCCTGCGAGCTGATAGCGGTGGCGATGATTAGCACTCCCGGCGGTAGATTTGTCGGGTCTAGGAGGTCGCAGAAGTGGTTCGCCAAGGCAGCTGTATTGGACGACGGCGTGAGCTACACGTTAGCTAGCACCCCATGGCTGCGATGACTGGCTCACCTCGTTTTCGGGAGGCAGCAGCATGTCCAAACCATCAAGGATGAGCAAGTAAGGGCTCTTTGACTCGGCTCCCGACGTCCACGCTGCCATCTTCTCCTTGATAGTCGTTATCCGTCCTTCCGTTTCTATGCGACCGACATCTTCATATGACACCTCTGAAACGTCAGCTGCGGGGTCCTGGGTGTGGGGTCAGCTCACCGGTCAAGAGATCACGGCCCTGCTCTGCCAGCTGCCCTACCAGCTTCGCCACGCTCGTCTTACCGGACCCTTTCGACCCGGTGAGAAGCAGTGGACGAGGGCGGTCCGAGACTGCCATTCGACGAAGGTACGACAGGGAGCCCTCCACGAGGTGGTCAACCCCCGCCAATCGCGCTGCTCTAGTACTGTCCGGTCTTCAGTCAGCTCCACCGTTACTTTTGCCGGACCTCCATCACAGCTCACAGACGCTGGTCGATCGAGCTTGATTTCGTCTTGCCGCGCTTGGTGCCCGAGGCCGGTCTCAACCTTCCCGTAAGCTTCTGACGTCCGTACGGATCTTTTAGCTCACCTGACAATCTGCCATTCCGACCATCCGTTGTCTGCCTGGCCTCCAAGAACGATGTGTCCATCTGGCACCTCATCCCAAGCCACGAGCCAGCACTCTAGCTTCTCCTGCTGCTTCTGACTATCTTCAACCGCATCCGCCTGCGCACTTCCTTCCTGCTCCTTGTTCACTTCTGTCCCCGACTCCTTTGGTCTCACTGGCTCAACGCCAACGAAAACGTCCCCATCTGTGCCGAACTTGCGCCGTGTCCGACGTAGCGTACCGCTCGAGCAGTACGCCACCCTGCCCTCCAATCCACTGGCGCTGTGCGGATCCGGCGCCCCCCAAGCCGCGGCGACTCGTCCAGGTATCAGCCTCGCCTTGAAGCCTCTACTCGTCGAGCTTGAGCTTGACCTGATCGCCTTCTCCTTGCCCTTCACAATGGGAGAAGTCGATGGGGGCTGGATGACCTGACTCTCCGGTGTCTTTGGCTTCATCCCCCTCGGCCGGGGCGCGACGTACACCTCGGTATCGTGGTTGAGCAGCACAGCGGTAGTAGTCCCCGGGTCGGTATCGTCTGCGCATTAGATCAAGAGCTCCCACTGTTGCAAAGTCGGACGCCTCGGATGAAGTGCGCATCTACCCACCAACGCGTATCCGGATCTTCGTCCGCCCTCGGACCCAGACGTCGATCTCCTGCCCCTTCCGCGCCGCTCTGAGCTGCGACAGCAGGTTCTCTTCCAGGAACGACGCGTTTTGTTCCTATCGTCAGCTGACGCCACGTTGGTTCCCGAGAGCTCACCAGGATCTCCCAGTCGTCCGACGTCAGAGGTGTGACAGACACTGAACGTGCGCGTGTGGGGTTGTGTATAATCGAAATTTCCACCTGGCATCAGTCTTCAAGGCTCATGCCGACCTCTCGCCGGCTTCACCGAGCATGCATAACGTGTCCACTCACTATCGTGCCCTCCGGCAATCCCAACCCGCCCGCGACCTCCGGATCCACCTCCAACGTCTCCAGCACATCTTTATCGCCCGCGCCCACTCCGCTCAGGCCAAGCGACGAGGCCGCCGCGAGCCCGCTCCATCCGAGGTACGCCTCCGACGCTTTGGAGCTAGACGACCCAGCTACAAGTGGCGAGATATGCAGGATGATCCCTTGCGGGCGCTGCGGGTGAGCTGTTGCTCGGAGACAGACTACGACGGCCGACTAACCGTTTGCGACTGCGCGAGCTGGGCATATAGCGATAATGGCAGGTGAACGAGGTTGGAGCGGAGGGAGCGGTACTTGATGCTCGCTTTCTTGCCCATCTTGGCCTGTCAGACTGGGTATATGAGGTGCAGGGTGAATGAGAGTCTGAATAGCGACGCAAAGGGGATGATGGGTTGAAGGCGAAATGACCGTCCGAGGAGTGTCGGGTCTTGCCGGCTACTCGCTTGTTGGCTGAGCCGAGTCGCCTACGCCGGGTCGCTCCCTGCGGGCAACCTACATACGGCGTAGGCATGTTGTCAAATGCTTAATGGCGCTACATGCATGGAAATGCGACTATGCTACAACTATGATCATGCTTTATGCAGTACACCATGATCTTCCACTTATCCGGCTCCGTGTAAATGATGCAGCTCTAAGTTCCCTCTCCACAAGGAGGGAAACCGGAAAGAGGCCAACCCAGCCTAATCCCCCCATCCACCCTCACCGCTCCCTCTCCTCCTTGCTCGCCATCGTCCACTTCACGCTCTCCCACAGCTCCGGCAGCTCGCTCTTCACCGCATCCACTATATGCTTCCTCCCCGGACCCGCCTTCCACCCAAACTTCAACAAGATCTTGACCGTCTGCGCATCCGGCGCCGGAGCATCCTCCACCCGTCCCTTCATCTGCCGCACCACTACCCCCGTCGCCTCCTCGTGCCGCCCCATCCTGCACAGCGCCTCGACATACCCATTCCACGTCTTCAGCGTCTCCGCGAATCCGTGCCGCCTAGCCCAGGCCCATATCCGGCGCAGGCGCCCCTCCATCCCGTGATGGCTGCACAGGTCCATCGCGAGCGACACAGACTTCGGGTACTGGCTCTTCGCCACCGCGGGATCAGTCCGCGCGCGGCGGTCGACGAGGTCGTTCCATATCGTCAGCGCAATATTGGGCTGGCCGATACGGTTGTACGCATCCAGCAAGGCATTGAGCAGCGGGATGTCTACCGTGATCCCCGAGTCGAGCTTGATGCGGTTGTGAATATCGCCCACCGCCGTCTGAAGCGCGACGAGCCGGCGGGAATACACGTCGTACGGTACACCGCGTTTCTGGCTCGCTAGCCACCCGTAGCGCGTGACAAGGGATGTAAATACGTGCGCGCCGGGTTCGATGTCTGTCATCTTCATGTTTTTGACGATCTCCAGCAAAAGGTCCGCCGGCGGGAGGACAAAGTCCGAGCCTCTCGGCGCGAGGGTGATGAAGGCATTGACGATGCGGCTGAACAGCTCCTCGTCCACCGCGTTGACCCGATGGTAGTACACGTATATCTCGTAGGCGATATCATGGTCCGGGGCGCTCTCAATGAGTTGGACGAACTCTGGCCGCGCAACGGCTTTATCGATGCCCATCGCCGCGGCGCGTTCAAGCAGGTCACGCGCGTCCGTCGATCTAGGCGGGTCGCTCTCCGCACACGCGCTCGTGAGGTTCCGGAAGACGCTCGTGAGCTGTCTTTCCCGTTTGCGAGTAGCGATCCCGTCGTCGTTCCGCAGAGCATCGGCGTACACCTCGAAGCACACGTCGAGCGCTGCCGGCGAGAGTTTGGCGATCGCGCCAGTGATGGCCTCGGCCATGTACCAGTCAATCTCGACGCCGCGTCCTCGCGCTAAGCGGTATCCCTCCACGTTCCACTCCTCGATTTGCCGAGATTGGTCGGCGGGCGAAAGGTCTTGATCGACCAAGGTCGCCCGGTTCTTGAGGATCTTCGCGAACGCTTTCGGACCAATAGCGCAGGCGAGCTCGCTCTCGACGGACGAGACGGCCTCATCTAGCCTCGCGCCATCGCGCAATCGCTCAAGCACGAGCCAGCATAATGCTTTATGAGGGACCTCGTACTCAGAGTCCGTCATCTCCTTGCACACGTGCATGAGCGACCGGTCCTTGTCGATAAAGTGCACATATTCGAGCTCGAGAAGCCATTCGTCGTAGCTGTCCAGGGCCTCCCTGGGGGGCCGATCGGCGGCTTTGCCGTCCATTGCTGTCCCGCGTCGTTCCCACATCCGGTCGTAATCGTCCTTAACGATCTCGGTCTCCCCCGCTGCGATCAACGCTCGGAGCCGGGCCACTCGTCCTCGTGGGCCATAGCGATGCGGTCCCTTTTTGTCTGCTTTCCGCGTCGCAGCCTGGATATCTCTCCGCGCCGACGGCACACGCTTCTTCGCCGCGCGGCGCAAGTAATCGAAGTACTCCGCCCAGTCCGCATCGGTCGGCCCCGGCCCTTGTGCAATGATCATCATCCAGAGCTCCGTCGTATGGCCATGCGCTTTCCGGGTCACCACGCGCAACAACTCCGACAAGTCCAAGTGGACCCCATGATTGCGCAGCTCCCGGATCTTGTCCATCGCCTCGTCATCCCGTCCAGCCCGTAACAAGCCCACCACCACCGCCGTCCATTCCTCCCCACCCGGTTCATACCCAAACACCTCCCGCGCCTCATCCACCATCTTCAACAACACCTCCACCGCGCCTTGCTCGTCCCTCGCCCTAGCCAGCGCCCGCATACCAACGACGAGGTCTTCCCGGCTCAGCAGGAGCTCGCCGCCGTCTCGGGCGGTGTACCCCGAGACCGAGGTCGAGCGGGCCGATGTCAAAGCGAGCTCGTACGCGGCTAACATCCTGTCGAGCTCGCCCCGCTCTGCGCGGGCCAGGAACTCTTGCCGCGCATTGTCTACGTGCAGCGAGGGCGGGCGGCGCGGGCGGAAAGAGAACAGGCCCGAGATGTTGAATGGACGGGCGCCGCGAGGCTTGGGCGACGGTGCTGTAGGTGATGACGATGAGGAGGATGGGGGGTTGGGGAGGTTGGAGGCGTGCCGGATTTGCCGGTGCGAGCACGATGAGCCGGCGACGGGGGTGAATGAGGACAGCAGGCGAGCATGAGCGGTACAAGGCGTAGGCGCATACCGAACCGCAGCGAGACGCCGCTTCGGCAGTGAAGCCGGCAGGAGCCTTGCTCTGAACGGCATCGTCACGCAGCGACAAGTCTAGTATGGGTGTGTAGGTGTGTAGTCTCCGACAACATAAGTTGCATCAAGACAGCATCCACTTTAGAGATTACAGGATCGAGACACGTCATGAAACTGAGTCAGTTTGATAAGCTGTTCTGGTCTGTTTCACCTACTCTCGAATCTTCTCTTGTTTTTAGTCCGCCTTCTGTGCTGAGGTCCGCCAGTAACATGATTCGACTATGCACGCATGGATCAAAGTGTACAATATGACCCTCGGGCTGCACCTACAACTCATCATACGCGAGTCCGACCCTTCCAAGCCTTCCAATCAACCCTTCCGCCACCACCACCCGCCCCGCCACTCATTCTGCATCCCCCACCACCCAACACAAACAGCGGTACAAGGCTCGGTCGTCCATGTGCACAGACGGAGGGCTGTCTGCATCCTCTCAATCGCCTGATCAGGCGCTCGCATTGCTCATGGTCGAGCTTGTCCCCAAACATGATCGCGCCTGCCCGTCAGCTTGGCTCAGACGAGAAGCGTGAAGCTCACCTCGACATGCCTTCGAATTCACGAGCTCTACCATTTCCTGGGGCATCCACCTCGTCGCTTTCGACCAGCTCGAGTCTTCGGCTTTCTCGTTCGTTCCCGAGCTTCGCACTTTGGTCAGGAAAGCATTTAGCTCGCCCAGAGAACGATCCAGTGCGGCTAGATAGAGCTTGATCAATCGCGTCATTTCCGATGCCTCTTTCTTCCCCAGTCGACCGACCAGCACCGTCGGCACCGCTGTGACATAAATCTGCGCGTAGTTTGTGTCCGATCCCGCTACAATCTCCGGCAGGTTGATTTGTATACCCCAACGTGCGAAAACGTCGATGACGCCTGGACGACGCAGAATCGCTGCTTCTTCGCCGCTCAAGACGACCATAACCGCTGTTTTGAGTACAGTAGTGTCCGTCGTTGCCGTGATGAAGCCTTCGCATATCTCCTGCTTGAGACGCTCAACGCTGACCCGCTCGTCTGCTGCGTGCTGATCGATCACGACGAGGGTCCGCTGTGTATGTCGTTCGCCTTTGGGGTCGGTCGAGAGCACGCAAGCGATGAATTTCCGGTCCACCTGTCTCAGGATTCGAACCTTGTCAAGAGCGGACGCCGAGAAGGTCACGTCGAGTAGTGGGTTGAGCCTGTCGGAGATGTTGACGAGTGCGCTGAGGCCACATTCGGGTTGCGGGATACCGACCTCGTCTTCGTTGCCCTCAGCGATTGCGAGGGGTAAACGCGTAGCGCCGAAGCCCGCTCTCGGTGTGGCTGACCGAGAGCGTGATTTCTGGGTCTCAGCATCGCAGGGACTGCCAATGCTGATTAGGCCTACAGCAAGCAGTTCCCGCAACCAGTCGCACCCGTCGGCATCTTCGGGCACCGTGTCGCCGCCCTTCGCCATGGCATTCGGTGCATCTCGTTTCCGCTTGATCGGTCCGGAAGAGGTGATCAGCGTGGAGTCATCCATCATCGCGGTGGTACGCTTGACAGCGGATGTGTGTTGATTGGCGGAAGGAACAAGCCTTGACGGTGAAGGTGTTTGGTAGCGATATGACCGTTGCTCAGCCGCACCGGCTGAAGCAGCAGTGCCAGGTCCCGATCGCGCTCGCAACGGCGAGGGTACAATCGGTGTCTCAGACCTCTGACGAGTTGAAGCTCGAATAGGCGAGTCTTCTTCGGGATCTTCCAGCCTGCCCGAGAGGAAATGATGCTTCTTCAAGAACTCATCAACGACTGCTAGAAGTAAGACCAGGACGGCATCAACATTCTACGGTCAGCTTGTTGATCCATCCAAAGTCAGGTTCTCACTTTATAGCCTAGCAGCTTCTTCCTCGGCTCGTACAGCGCGTCCACATCTTCCGGCGGTATCGTCACATTCAGAACGTACACCGGATATCTCTCCAACCTCCGCGGGGACCGTCGATGTTCTAGCATGAGCTTCCGGTCACAGGTATCACCCTAGCTCACGTTGAGATCTGGTCTGCTCCATCACGGCATCTTGCGTCAAAGCCGAAAACCTGCTCCTTGCGAAGCGCTTCGATATGGCTTGATGTAGTTCTCCCCGCTCTATGGGGAATGAGTTAACGTCTGCCATTAGTATGATGCTGCGTTGGAACAGGTCGCCCATACAGAGGTGCTGGTGAGACTAACGTCAGCTCCATCCAGGTCGGGGCACATCAGCTGACCTTGCTGACGAGACCCTCGAGGCTGATGAATCCGTCAACGCGATGCTGTCCCGCAGTGACTCGTACATTCTGTACTCTCTGCCCCTCAGCTTGACCTTGGCAAGCACCTTTAAACCAACCTCAACGGCTGCCCGGCCATAAATTGTCCGATACACATCCTGGCTGCTACCCGCCTGAGCATTAACACTATGATGGGATCTCGTGGCCATGTGAACTCACGCCGGCAATATGCAACACCTGCTTCGCTCCACCACTGGACGACCCAATAGCCGATTCTTCCCATACCGACCATGTCACGTTGGGGCGGACCAACGCAAGCGCCTCCACGACCTGGCGGCAGGCCGTCACCGTCGAGAGTGACCCGCTCTCTTTCAGCGCCTTCTGCCGTACAGGCAGCTGGCGTCAGCTCTTATGCAACAATCGCAAGGCAGCAGCTGACATTATGGAAAAGGTCTTTGACGGTGACCACGGTTCCGTGTGGGCCTGCAACAGACCGAGTGGACTGTCCTTCATACAGCACTTTCGAGCCCTTGCGCAGTCAGCCCACCGCATGCGACAGTACCTTCAGCTAAAGACACACCTTAATCACTTTCGACAATGCCCGCCGAGAGTCCCTCGCCCGGGTCGTGATATCAAGCAGGCCCAGCGCCGCAATCGACGACAGAGCTGCTCGTCAGCTAACCATCAAGCCTAATTCTCCGCGCTGACCTTCTCCCCTGAAACCATAGCTACAAGCAGAGCCCATGTCCGATCCGCTCCACTCCTTGCTGCTCTCGTACCTCCTGCCTATCCGGTTCAAGTCCGCCGCGCGGATCCCGCACCCATCATCCTCCACCCGAATGAGCTCGTGGCCCGGTGACGCGTCCACCCAGATCGTGATGCTGCTCGGTCCGGCGTCGAGCGAGTTGTGCACGAGCTCTTGTAAGACGGTAGGGTATGTCGGGATGACGAGGCTCGAGCGGAGGGTGGTGCTTGCCGGTCGGGAGAGGGGGGTGATCCGGCCGCTAGAGGGGCGCGGAGGGGGCGTAGTCATTATCGCTGCGCGGATGGCCGCATCGGTGGGTCTCAGAAACGCCGGCTTACTGCTAGAGCAGTCACAGACAATGGAGACAGCACGATGTGGTAGTAGGTGCTTTGGCGACGAGTACAGTGGAAGGAGTATGACCAAGAAGTGGACCAAGGCGCACCTCGCCTCCACTTCGGCCCAGGACGCTTAAGCGAGGTAACCGATCCTCGCGATGCTACCTCCAGTCATTGCTCTATCCTCCGGCCGTGCATCGGCTCGTGCACAACGCCCACAGGCCCACTCGTTAATCTCGTTTCGCATAACATATCTGCAAAGGTATCGACAATGCACAAAGATGCTGAAGATGCTGTCATTCCCTTCCCGACATCGCCGCCGCAGCGTCTGTGCCCTCGCAATACAAGCTGCCGCGGCCATCACACGCATCTCCTTAAGCGTTACGCGTGCTGCGGCGTCGCCGGCAAGTCCTTGTTCTCCGGATGGAATCGGCGTACGACATCCGCCACTGCCCCTTTGGCGATATACGTCGCACTCCGAGTCCTCCCTGCCATCGCCGCGCTGCCCACACTCGCGCCCGCGCCTGTCTGACCAGGCGTCGGGGACGTTGGCGTCGAAATCGGCTGACCCAGTATTGGCGGCCCGGCCGCCGTAT
>CAUG01000370.1:16773-73636 GCA_000442785.1 Papiliotrema flavescens NRRL Y-50378
ACGTCCAGGCCACTTGTGGCGCTCGCGGGCGTGGGCGGCTGCTGTGTGATGGTCGGCACCCCTGTAGACATTTGCGGCTGGGGCAGGGTGAGTCGTGGCGTCGACTCCATCGTGGGACTCATGGGTGCTCCGCTGGTCCCTTCGCCGGATCCCGACCAGTCACGCTGCCGGTTCAGCAGCGCCCGGAACGCCGCAAGCCACTTGATTTCGTCCTCCTCCGATGGAGCGCAGAGAACGAAGGTCCGTTTGGCGGTGACGACCCGGAACAGGTGTTCGTCTACTGCGCCCGCGCCACTTGGGCCGGCCTGAGCGCGCTTGGGCGTGCTGACGTCTCTGCCACGCATGCTGAACTGCCGAGCGGGTTTCGCGGGCAAGCTCGACTCGGACGGGGCATCGAGGTCGGAATCGTCTTCGTCAGACCCCGAGCCATTCGGTTGAAACTCGAGCGCATCAAGCACCACAGTCAGCGGGACAAAGCGAAGTGGACGGGAATCCTGCGCGTCAGCTGATGCTCTCCGGGCCGAAGGCAACTGACCATGTGTGACTTGGTGTACGTCAGCCCCTGCGACGTGAGGTAGAACCACCGCTTCCTCCACACCTTTCTCCCACGCCCTTTGCTGCGCTTCATCAGGTACGCGGACAAGATGATCTTGTTAGGGTCGACCGGCGCCGCTTGCACGTTGAGCGGGTTCGAGCCGGTTCCGACTGAGAGCGCCGCACCAGGCTCGGAGAAGTATGGCTCGTCTTCGTCTGAGCTGACCGTAGGCTGTAATGCGTGGATGCCAAGCGCTGAGGGGTGATGGTCGAAGCTACCAAGCGACGAAGCCGACGGTTCGCGCCTAGCGGACGCGGACGCCGAGACCTTCCGACCTTGTGGCAAGCGAGGCCCGGATGACGTCGAAGGCGACATGCCCATCTTGGCTATCTGGCCCGTCAGACTATGAGTCATGTCCATGGGGGATGATGGCGGGATCGAGGTCGGACTGGTGAGCGGTGTCCCGCCAAGATGGGTCTGTTGCGCTCCGGGAAGAGACGTGAAGTAGCTGGACTGTGCGATGGGCGAAGCAGTGTAACTGCCAGCAGTTGAGGTGAAGACGCTCGAATACGTCCCCTGATGAGTGTCGATTGCCTCTGGTCGTTCTCGAGCAGGGACAGCGACGGGTGCTGTGCCTGTGCGCTTGGCTCGTTCTTCCTCTTCGCGCTCCGATAGACGTCGCCGTGCTGAGTTGATGGCACGAACCCAGTCGTCCATCTCATCTTGCGACGACGCCTTCGCCAGGAACGTGCGCTTGGCTGTGACGATCCCGAACGAGAACGAGTGCTTCTTGATCGTGACGGGCGCGACCGTCTGCACCGACTTCAGGTCGAGGACTCTTTTGAGCGAATATTCCTCCATGTCAGCTACGACCGCACCGATGAAAAGCCACAGCTCACCCTATCGTCCTTGTAGTATGCGAGCTTATTCGTACGCAATACGAACCACTTCCTCTTCCAGGCCTGTACATCAGCACCGCTTCTCACCACGAACACCGGTCGCACCTTTCTCCTCTCCTGCTTCTTCATCAAGTACCCGCTCTTCAACACCCTCTCTCCCTCCATTCCCTTCTGCAAGTCACCCCCTTCTTTCTCCACCTCCTCACTATCCTCTCCTTCTTCGCCCTCCTCGCCTTCCTCCACATCCTCCAGCTCGTCCTCATCGATCTCCTCCGCGGGCGACATCCTCGCCTGCCGTTCTGCGATCGCGCTCAAACCACCCACAGAGCCCGTCGCAGGTGTGAGGAGCGGCGAGGAGGGATACGTAGGGGACGTGAGCTGCGGGTAGGTCTGGGACGTGACGGACGATGTGTCCGAGTCGTTGCCTGAGTATAGGTTGCCCGGTGGAGGTTGTTTCTGCTGTCAGCGACCAGACTCGCATCCGCAGACCAGCTCATGGCTGCACCCGCACTGGTGTGATTGGACTTCAGACCCACCTTGGACTTCTTGGGCGATTCAGACAGTGTTCTGGACGGCGGCGGCGCGGCGGACCGGAAGCTGAGCTTACGCTCGATCTCCGATCTGCTCGGTGGTGCAGCTGGTGCAGGCTGCGATGGGCCGCCCGTGGCATCTGCGGTGTCAGCATTGACACGCATGTAGTCGAGGATGTGCTCACTGGGCGTGATGGGGGCGGACATGGTGGGTGTTGTGATGGTGAGAAGGTAAATCTGGGGTTGAATGCGGGGTCCGATCAGGTGGCTTCGTGGGGTTGGTCGAGTTTGCTACGCGGCCGAGCGGGCGACCCCGAGCGCTGTCGAGCGTTGTCGGTACAGTTGTTCGTAGTGTATGCTAGCGAGGACTGTGTTTGGTGTGTTGATGTATGCAGATATGTGGAAGAGTGATGGCCTATGCTGAGACAACAACAACCCAGGGTGACCCGACGAGACACTTGACCGGTGCTGCTACGGGTAGCAAGTTGACTACTACTAGCGTTAATGTGATGCACTCAGGGCTTCACTACAACAACTCAAAACCCCTCGTTCGGATCAATTACAATTCAAATGTCCTTATATCAGTCCACTACTAGGACATCGCCACCCAACCACCAAGTCGGCGATGGCCGCATCGCTCCTCACCTCCACCCAACTATGTTATTTCAGAAAAGATCAAGATTGATAGTCAGGACAGCACATACCCAACACACAACCCATGCTCACTCGGATATCGGCCTCATCGGCCACAAGATTGCCTCTTTGTAGGGCGTGTGCTCTCCGAAGTCTTGCTCGACCCACCGCGGCGATCACATCGTCCATCGGCGCAGTACGACATCGGACATCCTACTTCATCCCCCCTGCACCACCTTCGAAGCGCAAGGTCAACTTCCCGTTCAAGCAACCAGCCCCGAAGCTCACTCCTGAGCAATTCAGACCTGCCCCTCCTCCTTCTATCTTCCACATCGTTCAACTTCTCATCAACCGGTTGACAGAATACACCGGGTCCGAGCGGCTGGATAGTCGTCTGGCGGATTATGGCCTCGACAACGATCAGCGGGACCGGCTGGCGAAGGAATGGGAGAAGGAGGTCTTGGCCGAGCTTGATTCAGTGACGGATGAGGACTCGGCACGGATAGTGCTCGCCCGTGGAGGATGGGGAGAGGAGAACCTCACGCAAAGCTTCAGCGGTGAAGGGGGAGGATTCGCCGCAGCGACGGAAGCGACGTTGCACCGCAAGTTCCTTAGCTTTGCAGCCACCCATCCGTCCATCCCCAGTGCCACTCGCGCGCATCTCAACGCGATCCTTAACGTGACCGACCTATCACGCATGGCGTTCCGAGGCGAGCACGTCAAGGCGCGCGCTATGACACGGCACTTTCACCTGCACATTGGCCCAACGAACTCGGGCAAGACGTACAATGCGCTCAAGGCGCTCGCGGGCGCAGAGACGGGCGCATACGCCGGGCCATTGCGGCTGCTGGCGCACGAAGTTTGGGAGCGGTTGAACCTCGGCTCGGTCGGCGGCCTGGATGGGCAGGGAAAGGAGTGCAACTTGTTGACGGGCGAGGAACGGCGGATCGTCAGCTCTGGTGCGGGGCTCATGAGCTGCACGGTGGAGATGTTGCCATTGGGAGGGCCTGAGGGAGGGTTCGACGTTGTGGTCATCGACGAGATCCAGATGATGGGCGATGCGCAGCGAGGAGGTGCGTGGACGAAGGCGGTCATCGGGGTGTGTGCAAAGGAGATCCACCTGTGCGGAGACGAGACGACGGTGGAGCTGCTGCAGGACCTGATCCCGAGCCTGGGAGATTCGATGACGATACATCGATACAACCGCCTGACGCCGTTGCAGGTGGCGGACGAGTCGCTGGGAGGAGATTGGGAAAAGGTCGAGGCGGGGGATGCGGTCGTGACGTTTTCTCGAAGCAACATCTACGCAATCAAGAAGCAGATCGAGGGCATCGCGGCGAAGAAGTGCGCTGTCATTTATGGAGCGCTGCCGCCTGAGACACGGGCGGATCAGGCGAGGGACTTCAACGACGAGGACGGGCGGTGCGAGGTGCTCGTCGCGAGCGACGCGGTCGGGATGGGTCTCAATCTGTGCGTACACGAAAGCAGCCAGCGGCCTTGAGCTCACTCGCAGAAAAATCAAGCGGATCATTTTCGAGTCATTGGAGAAGTATAACGGCAAGACAGAGACGCCGCTGTCTCTTACGCAGATCAAGCAGATTGCGGGCCGAGCGGGTCGTTTCGGGATGCAGCGCAAGAAGGACGACAACGACGCGGACGAGGACCCCATCAAGCCAGACGAGATCCCCGAGCCCGGAGGCATCGTCACAACGCTGCACAAGAACGACCTCCCCATCCTCCGTGCGGTGCTCCCGATGGAACTCCCCAAGATCAAGCGGGCGACGCTCGACGTCCCATTCCGGACTCTGTCGGATCTGACCGTGCTCCTCCCGCCTAACACGCCGTACGCCGACGTCCTGGACCACCTGCACAACCTTGTACAGCTGCCGGGCAACACCCGCGCTGGCGACTTCGAGCAGCTTATACCGGTGGCGCAGGTGCTCGAGCCGTACCGAAATCAGCTGAGCCTATCCGAGATCGACCTATTCACCTGCTGCCCCGTCAACCACCGCGATCCGAACATCGTCGCCATCTTCGAGAGCATCGTCCGGCGATACGCGGAGGAAGGTCTCGCGGAGGTCGATAGCGTGTTCGGCTCCACGCGCTTTCTGAAGATGCTAGACATTGTCGAGGCGACGCTGGCGACTCTCCCGCCTCTCCCGCCCATCATCGGTATCGGCCGCCGCGTGCTCACGCCGCCCATCATCGTCTCGTCCATCCCCTCTCTCGAGTCCCTGCACAAGGCGCTCGTGATGTACATCTGGCTGTCGTTCCGGCTCGAAGTCGCCTTTCCCGACCGCCACCACGCCGTCGAGCTCAAGACACGCGTCGAGGTCGTACTGGACGACTGCCTCGCGCGGTTCCCTGGTTTGCGCAACCTCAAGACGCACGAGCGGGGCAAGGGCAAGGATCGGCAGGTTGCCAAGTGGAGGAAAGAGCACGTCGCGCCGAACGGGACGAAGAAGATGCCGGGCGCGGGCGGCAAGGGCATCCTGTGGGTCGAGGAGGCCGTGGTCCAGCGCCTGAGGAACAAGCGCGTCTGGCAGAGTACCGGCGTGGTCCCTGCGGAGCGGGTGCTGAAGGAGCGGGATGGTCGAGGCGCGCCTCCACTGCAGCAGATTGAAGACGGGTCGAGCGGGCGACGGGCGACCATCTCGGATGGATCGGATGAGGGTCCGGAGGGCGTGGTAGACGAGGGCCACCACACGAAGAAGGGCGGGTACAGGAGCTGGAACAAGGACGTGGTGCGCCGGGCGAGGATGCCCGAGGACCAGTTCGAGCGGATGATGGATGGGCAGAGCCGGGGAGGAGGCGGTAAGGGAGATGGGCGGTGAGGCGTTGATAACGAGACGCGGCGGAGTAGACTATAACATAGAATCATCACTGGTCCCTACCACTCCTGTTGTACATGAACTTAGCACATCATCATAGCTTTCCATACTTCGCAGCTATGCCATCCACCTGTCGCATATACAAGCAGCAAAGCAAGCGTTGGACCAGCTCAACGACCGGGCAAAGCCTTGTAGAAAACCAACGTCATCCACCGATTGTTTCCAGCATATGCATGCCCATAGACAAGTCTCGAGTCTACTTCTAAGCCTCTTCGTCCGCCTCTTCGGGAGTGAACGAGAGCGGCGTGAACGGGTATCCGCCCGCCATGTAATGCTTTCCGTTCGCTTCGACCCTGGGCGTCAGTTGGATCTCGAAACCGTTTCACGCAAACGCACCAGTGCAGTCGCAGCGCGTGTAGGAAGGCCGACAGACCCTCCATGACACACAGGATCGCAATGGTCAGGAAGAACCACATGGCAAACATGACAAACACGAAGAGAGTCTGCGGGACAAAGCCCATCTCGGCCTTGAACGCGCCGTCGATGGTCATCGTGTACAGCACCTCGGAGAGCTGAGCGTGCGCGAGCGACAGCGCCCAAAGACGGAGGTACGAGGCGCTGCTTGTCAGCGTGGCAATGACTTTTCACTAGCACGTACGTGTTCGAGATACAACCCAGGCAGAACTCAATGGTGTGGATCACCTGATGGATGACGATATCGCCGAACTCGAACGGCTGTTGGTCAGCTCAGGCTCACTGCTCGGCTTTCCCACTCACATGCTCCTCCTCCATGTGCTCCGCAACCGGCTGGCCCGCACCCTCCTCGTCGTCCTCCAGGTCATTGTGGTTCTCAATGCTGACCCGGCCGTTGCCGTTCTCCTGGCCCTCCTGGCCGGTGAGGCCGCGGTATCCAGCTCCCACAACCCGCTGGTGCTCCTTGTAAAGCACATAAGGCTTCAAGCATAACATCCACGGCACACAGACAAGGGCAATGAGAAGCAGCACGACCTGCACGAAGCCTTGTCCGGCGTACAGCTGCGTGCCCGCATCCACCGTACCCGGCGAGAGGAACATGTAGATCAACATGTTGAGCAATCCTGGCGGCGACGTCTCGGATTGCGACCAGTCGATTGTCCACTTATAGATGATGCAAATGACGAGGTAGCCGAAGATGGACCACATGAAGAGGATCTGCGGGATGAACTCGGCGTAAATGTTGAGCGGCTTCTTGAAGTGGATGTGGTTCGGGACCTGGAGACAGATGGCGAAGGTCATCTACGGGTCAGCCGACGTAAGCGCTAGCCAGGCTGCACTCACGTGAATCACGCCCATGATGATCGACATCTTCATCTTGTACGAGTTGGTGAAGATCAGGCCGTTATCGGCACCGTGCCACGCCGGGTCGAGACCGAAGGGGTAGACGCTACCGGTCGGCTCGGCGGTAACGAGACCCTCCGCGTTGGGCCAATGCCAGCCCGAATGCCAAATGTGCAGCGCCTTGGAGAAGATGTCGTTGTACATGAATCCAGTGTAGATGGAGAACAGACCCATCAGCACAACGATGTATCGTCCGCTGCGGGTCAGCGCTGTTTTGGCTGGCACCTTGCGCAACTCACTAGAAGAAGATCTCAAGAATCTCGTGCATGCCCGATTTGGCGAGCTTCTTCTCGTACATGATCATCGCCAGAGCGGTCAAGAACGCCAGAATACCGTGCCCGATATCACCGAACATGACGGCGAACAAGAACGGGAAGGTGATAACGGCAAAGAGACCGGGGTTCACCTCCTGGTACGTCGCAACACCGTACGAGTCCATGATGGTCTGATACGCCTCGGTGAACTTGTCGGTCCGGTGGAATGTAGGCGGAGTCTGGTGCGTTCTCAACTCGGACAAAATGGCCGGCACGCTGGTACCAGCCGTCTCCATGGCACGTCGAAGCGCAAGCTGAATATGCGTGAGATCTCGGGTGGGGCACCATCCCTCCGCAACGAGCGTCTTGCGCGATTGATCGTAGCTGAGCAAGTTGAGCGTCTTGTACACCTCTTCCTCTCGTCGGACGGCGTCCTTCCACGCCTCGAGGTGTTCGGCAATTCGGCTGAGCTCGACTCGACGAGACTGGCCCATGTTGTAAAGGACCTGATCAACATCCTCAAGTCGGGCAGAGACCTCTCGAAGCGCATCCGATCGCTTGTCCTGGGACGAGTCGATGGTGTAGAGCGTACCGCCCATCGATTCCGCGACCTTGCGAATCTTGGCCAGGAGCTCGCCACCGTGCGCGAAGATGATGAAGACATCCTTGTGCGTCTCGACGCCGGTTGTCGCGTCAACGAACGGCTCCTCGATCTCTGCACGTCAGCTCAAATAGGCTCTTGAACGGCGCGCTAGCTGACCAGAGTAGTTCATGTAGAGGTTACCCCTCAAGACTCGCCACAGGATCCGCTCAAACGTGGGCATTCGGGTTCGCTCGATCGTACCGGAAACGAACTCGAGGTCGAAGCCGGACAGGCCAGTCTCGCCTGGTAGCTGGCCATACTCGGCCGCGTGCTCCAGCAGAGGGGCGTTGTCGGCCGTATCGTCGAACGAGGTCCGGATCTCGGTGTGTCGGTGCTCGGCCTGAAGTTAGCTTACGATTCGTTCCTCGTTTACCGAGGCACATCGTCGCATTCATTAGCGTCGAACTCACCTCGTTGAAGAACCCAGCGGTCTCTCGCAAGACCCATCGCTTCTCCTCGAGCTCTCCCTTTCTCTTGCCCAGCTCCTCCCAGCTCTTGTTCATCTCCGACAGCCGCCTCTCGTGCTCCTTCAACTTGTCCTCGAGCTCATCGTATGCGTTCTGCGCACGCGGGCCGACGGTCGTGAACGGAGGGATGGCGTTCAAGGGTGGGATGCCGAGCGGAGGCGAAAGCTTGGTGATCTGCGACTGGAACAGTCGAAGTCGGCGGGCCGATTCAGCGAGGTTTCGCAAACGTGGGGTGAAGGGGCGCTGGAACGCGTTGACTTCCGGGTTGAGCTGCGCGTGAGCTTGCACCCTACATCAGAGCAAATAACTTACATCCTTGAACTGAAAGTTGCCCATCTCGGCAAGCTCGGAGATGGTGTCGTGCGATACTTCCGAGGGGATGTACAGCTGCACGAGGGACATCTCCTCCGATCCTGCGCGTTAGTCATTTGGTGCGATCGAAGTTTTTGTGAGGGCGTACGGAAGAGGGAGGGGTAGTCCGTCGACATGATGACTACTGCTCCTGCTTGGCAGAGTCGATTGACGGTATATGTGTAATGGAATACAACGATCAAAGGCAGAGGACGAGGACGGTGCGATCAGCGATGCTGCAGTGCGGTGGGAGCGATGACTGGTGACGCTGGCGGGCGGACCGGAATCCGCCGGGCTTAGAGCCAATGTGGCACTTGCCACGTGGTCGAAGTGATCCCCTTTCAGTATAGCGTTCAGGCGATTGCATGCATGCATGTCACCTGTCCCGTGTGGATGATCAGGTGGCCCCTGGGCCAGCACGATGCATGCGACCAGTAACGGAAGATGATCGATTGCTGATGTTCCGGGGTACGGTAGTATGAAAGGCAATAATCTAGCCAGGAACCGAGCAAGGAGGTTACGAACCACGGCGGATCCACGCTCACCCAACTCTCGGGGAGAGATCACTTCATTCCCCCACACATCATATCAATCCACTTGTATCGTCACCTCGCTCATTACGCATTACCACCCGAACCAACGTATCATGGCATAACATCAGCGAACACTCAGACGTCTCGCTCGAATCGATTCATTTCACTCTTTCACCCTCGCGCGCGAGAGAGACAACGCCAGCACACCTCGACCACCCGCCATGACCCTCATGTTCCGCCTGCGCCTCGCGCTATACACCACGCTCCTCCTCCTCGTCTCCTTCTTGGCCACCATCGAGGCCCTCATTCTCACCATCCTCCTCAAGCCCGTTCATACAAATTACTATGTCGCCCGGTCGTTCTGGTACATCGCTGGCCCGATCATGGGCTGGAAGTTCGAAGTCGAGGGGGAGGAGCATCTGTGGGTGCAAGAAGAGGACGGCGTGGTCAAGAGGGCGGGCAAGGAGGGCCGTAGTGCGGTGATGCTGGGCAACCATCAGAGGTGAGCTAGTCTTGCGGGGGGACGAGCAAGATAGCTAACGGCAGCTTCGTGGACATCCTCTACCTGGGCAGAATCTTCCCGAAACACGCGGCGATCATGGCCAAGAAGAGCATCAAGTGGATTCCGGGACTTGGATGGTTCAGTGAGTGCCGCCGGAGGTCGTGCTTGGCTCGGCCTAGACCCTGAGGCGGCCAGCGAGCAGCGGCTGACCCGCAGTGATGATGTCCGGGACGGTGTTCATCAACCGGGGGAACAACAAGTCGGCTGTGGCCAGCATGGCACAAGCAGGAGAGGACATGAAGCGCAAGAAGGTGAGCTGGGATCGGGTTGCGTCTTGCAGATCACCAGCTGACGGGCAGATCTCGTTATGGATCTTCCCGGAAGGTACACGTCATCTGAGCGCCGAGGACGATCTCTTGCCATTCAAGAAGGGCGCGTTTTACTTGGCTGTGCAGTGTGAGTGGCTGCTCATTTTGTCTTCGATTTGATGCTCATGCGCAGCCGGCGTTCCCATCATTCCCGTCGTCTGCCAAAACTATCACCCGCTCATGGACGGCAAGACCCGGTTCAAGCGCGGCACATTACGCATCAAGGGTGAGCTTTCGCTTCTGTGTCGCTCGCCAAGCTCACGCCAGTGCTCCCGCCCATCCCCACTACGGGTCTCACCACCGCCGACGTCCCCGCCTTGATGGACAAGACACGGGACCTCATGATCGCCACGCTGAGAGAGCTCTCGCAACCGCGCACCTCAGCATTCGACTCACCCTCACCCACTCCGCTCCTGCAAGGACAGCCGAAGACATCGTACGAGGCTGTCTCACGCTCGAGCCCCCTCGACGGCGCCGTGGCCGGCGAAAATGGCAACTCGTCCGACAACGACTCGCCCGGATCCGTCGAGTCCGCCCATTCGCAGTCCCCTCTTCGGCCGTCAACCGTCCCCGCCGGCTCAAGCAGGGAAATCAAGTCCCGCAAAGTCAAGAAATCGATAGCGTGAGGCTGAACGTCCCCCGTTCCCTTTTCCCGCTCTCGCCGCATGATAGTCCATATCGCATGCAGGCTTATGCTTATGTATCCCAGTATGATCTCCGACTTTTTCCTGCCCGTAGTCGGCGGCGTCGAAGGCCACATCTACTCACTGGCCATCGAGCTGCAGAAGATGGGTCACAAAGTCATCATCGTGACGCACCACCACGGCGAGCGCAGGGGCGTGCGGTACCTGTCGGGCCTGAAGGTGTATCACCTGCCGATCGTGCCGATCGCGTCCGAGGCGACGCTCCCGAATTACCTGCTGTTCCTGCCGTATTTCCGAGACATTGTCCTGCGGGAGCGGGTGGATCTCGTCCACGCGCACGGGAGCCTCTCGTCGCTGGGCCACGAGGCGATGCACCACGCGCCGCTCTTCGGCGTCAAGACGGTCTTCACGGACCACAGCCTGTTCGGCTTCGGGGATGCGGTGGGGGTGTTGACGAACAAGCTGCTGGCGGGCGCGCTGCGGAACGTCGACGCCGCCATCTGCGTGAGCAACACGGGGTGAGCTCTTCAGTCAAGAGACGGCGAGCACTGAACTGATACCAGGCGGGAGAATACGGTGCTCCGCGCGCAGCTCGAGCCGGAACAGGTGTATGTCATCCCCAACGCGCTTGTCGCGGACAACTATGCCCCCTCGCCCACGTCCCCCTCGACCGATACCAGTGAGTCGTTCCACTCGTCCCGCCAGCTGACCCCAGTCAACATCATCATCATGTCCCGCCTGGTCTACCGCAAAGGCATCGACCTGCTCGTCGCGGCCGCGCCGCAGATATGCGACCTGTACCCGCAAGTGCGGTTCATCGTCGGCGGTGACGGGCCCAAGATGGTCGAGCTCGAGCAGATGCGGGAGAAGTACCAGCTGCAGGACCGGATCGAGCTGCTGGGGAGCATACCGCCCTCGGGCGTGCGGGACGTGAGTGGCGGGTCGATTCGTCTTCCCGAACGCGCGAACGCGCGGGTTGGGCTCGGGCGGACGGTAGGAGCGAGGCAGGACGAGACGTTGACAATGACATTGACATTGACATTGACGGCAGGTGCTGGTGCGCGGGCACATCTACCTCAACACGTCCCTCACCGAGGCATTCGGGATCAGCATCATCGAGGCGGCCTCGACGGGGTTGTTCGTTGTCGCTACGAAAGTGGGCGGCGTCCCCGAGATCCTGCCGGGGGATATGATCGAGTTCTGCCGGGCAGACGAGGACGGTGTGTGCCCACTCCCACCGTGCCACACTCTGTGCCGCAAACGCAGAGACGTCAGCACAGCGCGTAGACCACAGCTAACGAGCAGAGGTCACTCGCGCGCTGAGCAAAGCCATAGCCGTCATTCAATCAGGGCAACACGACCCGCACCGCGCACACGAGCGCGTCAAGGGGATGTACGCCTGGTCCGACGTCGCGGAGCGTACCGATAGAGTATATGACGCCGCGCTCGCCACGCCGCATAAAGACACATTCGAGCGGCTGGCCAGGTACGCTGCATTCCGTGAGTCTAGCCCAGCCAGAGCTCACGCGCAGGCTGCTCGCCCTCGGGCCGTTCTATGGCCCGATCCTATGCTGCATCATCGCCGTGCAGCACTGGTTCCTCTTCTTCATCCAGCTCTGGCGGCCCATGGATGAGATTGAGGTAGTCCGCGCGGATTGGGACCCAGCCGAGTTTGACAAGGTACGTTGTCCAAGCTGCCTTCTTCCCACTAAGCCCGTATCCCACGGAGTCCCTCGGCAGTCGAGACGCACATCAATGGGCGGAGCTGACGTGCAGCTGTGCGAGCGCGAGGAAAGGGAGCGCGATCAGATCTCAGAAACGCAGCATGTCGACGATAGTCTATAGCCTCTGAGCCACGCCTTGACGACCCTTGATGAATCTCACGACTGATCACGAACTGTCTCCCAGCACCCGCGCATGGCCCACGCGCAACATGTCAATGACTGCATAATATGAGATGAACCACAAATTCAATAGTCTTGAGATATGTATACATTTGTTCGCCATTGGCCGACCGCACGCATCACTCCAAGCAAACGAGCCCACCCATCTCACCAATTACAACTCGGGCACGACAACCCTACCAAGCGGCGCTTCGTCCTCATCCCACTCCAAGAGCTCGCAATCCCGCTCGTCCGGCTCCGGGATGCCCGTCGAGATCTGCGTCTCGACACACGCCAAGTCGACCGTCTCGTCCAGAATCAGCACCGGGTGGTCTGCGCGTCAATTCGGTTCATCGCTGTCCTAACCCAGCGTGTGCAGAGAGCATCACTTCGCAACTCACGCCAAACGCCGGCGTTGTAGCTGATACCCATCGACGTGGGCATGATGAACGCCTCCAGGGTCTTTGGGTCCGGCTTATCATCCGCGCCGTTCTGCGCGACAATCACAAGCATCTCGCCTCCTTCCTTGAGCGCCTCTTCGCCCTTGCCCTTCCACTGCCATCAGTATTCACATCCAGCATTTGGGCCTCAGCGTGCCTCCGCACTCACCTCTCCCTTGCCCATTGGCACAAACGCTTGAGAGGTGTAAGGGTGCCTCTCGAAGAAGCGCACGTCAAACACCTTTCCTCGCTCGAGCCCGACCTTTGGCGTGGCACGGAAAACTGAGATACCCGTGACGGCGTCGGCGTCGGCAGGGTACGTGGACGTGATGTCCGCCAGGCGGGCGTACTTGGTCGTCTTGCCGTCCGGGGAGGGCTGGATGTCCTGGCCCTCCCATCGGGTCTTGGGGTCCGGGTACGCCTGCAGGACATCACCGAAGGGTGCAAAGCCGTCGCGCGTGAGGGGCTTGGGGCGAATAGCGGCGGAGCCGGAGGACAAGGAGGGAAGGAGATTGGAGAGGGTGGAGAAGGCCGAGGCGTGGCCGTTGACACCGTTCACGCCGTTAACGCCATTCACGCCATTCACACCGTTCGCGTGCGGCAGAGAGGTTTTGACCGGCGCGGGAGGCACGGCGGTGTAAGCTGGGACTTGCACGATCGCGTAAGGTGTCTCCGGGGTGTGCTTCTCGCAGTCGAGAATGCTGCCGTCGCCGATCTGCGATTCGACCAAGCAGTAGTCGAGAGGCTGCTCATTAGCTGCGCACTACAGTCACGTCCGCTGCATGAGCTCACTCCATCGACGGTCAAGAGCGAGTGGTCTATCGTCAGTTTAGTCAATGCAGATCACGCATCACTCACGCCACACGCCCATGTTGTACGAGACTCCCTGAGCAACGGTACCCAAGAACGCCCTCGCGGTGCTCATGTCCGGCTTGTCGTCAGGCCCGTTGAGCGCCACCACAGAAAGGTACGCCCCGCCTCCTCCCAGAGCCTTTCCGCCGGGCAAGACACCCTTGCCCATGGGGATAAACGCCTGGTGAGTGTGTCGGTGTCTGCAGTCAGCACGCTTGTCACGCAAAGCCCCCGTCGGAAAGTTCGCTCACCTCTCCAGCACCGTGACCGGGACTTCCGCTCCATATTTCACCTCCAGCCTGCTGTCACTCCGCGTGACAGCGACATACGGCCCACCCCGGACGAGCGCGCCCTTTTCGTACGTCTCACTGACGTTCGCCATCCTGTGGAACTTGAACGCCGTGCCCTGGTTCGCGATCGTCACGCTCTTGCCCTTGGGCGCGGAAGAGTCAAACGAGAAGCCCTGGATGACCTGGCCGTACGGCGCAAACGCCTCGACTGTGAGTGGCAGAGCAGGGAGTGTGATGGTCGTGGGCGGGGCGAGCTGGGCAGAGGGGGAGAGGGGGTGGCCGTAGATCCGCAGTCGCTTCAGACCGCCGTCTTTGCATCAGCGCTGACATACGAACGGTGAGACGGGTTCGGCTCACCCGGGAAGATCCTCAGCCTGACGTGGCTGAACACCGCCGTAGGCGACACGCTCCTCTCGCGATCAAACCAGTGTTGCCTGTGCGAGCCCAGCGGCTTCTTGTCGACGATGCTGACCCATGCGTCATCCTCGTCTGGGATCTCCTTGTCCGACAAGATCGCCTCGACCTGCGCCGCCTATAGTCAGCTTGATCCCGCCCAGTCGCCCTACAGCAGCCAACACTCACGACGGGGTAGTTGCCCGGGTGAAACGCCGTGTCCACCTCGACATACTCGATGTTCCCTGTGCCCGCCAGCCGCGCCACCGCCCACTCGTACCTCTCCCGCCCATGCAGCTTCTCTCCAGGGGCGTACTTTCCCCGGTTCTCCTGGCTCCGCCTCGTCTCCCACCCGTCCGACATATCGTGGCCCCGTCCCGGCAGGAGCAAGTTGCCCGGCGGCGAGAAGTTGGCGTCTGAGCAGCCCACGATGCGAGCAGAGAGGAGCGGGGATAGGAGGTTGATTGGCGCTACGTCTGGGCCTGGAAGAGCTTTGAGAGGCGTAGGCGCCAGCGGCGAACCGTAAGCTCGGAATCGAGCCTGCTATCAGTGCTGTACCGTGACATCTAACAACCATGGAGCCGAGGATGACGAATGTAGCGCAACGCACCATACCACCGTCGGGGATCATCCTGACGAGCACAGCGCTCCACACGCCCTCTTTGCCCCGCGAGTCAAGCTCGAAGATGTGTCTCGAGTTGGGACCAAGCGTCACCTGCGGGAGGACTTCTGTCCAGCGCGGGTCGTTCGGGCTGAGCTTGAGGGGCTTGCTCTTGCTCTTGCTCTTGAGCTTAGTCTTGCCCGTGACCGCGGCGGGGGCGCTCGCAGCGACCTCCTCGTCAGATAGCTTGAGGGCGAAGATCTGGGAGATGGGGCACTCGTTGCCGGAGAAGTGGGAAGTGTCGATATCGACGTGGGAAAGGGTCGTCTGCGGCGCCGCCAGGCGGATGATCACCCTGCTATCAGTGCCTGCGATCTAGTTGTCTATGACGACAAGCTCCTGCTGTGGAGCGTGATGAAGCAGGCGCTGACGAAATCTCAGAGAGAGGAGGTAGACTTACCAGTCGAACGACGGGTTGTGACGCCTCGACTCCCACCCATCATACAACGCCCCCGTCGGCCCAAACTGTCCTTTCATCGAGACAGAAGGCTACCATCAGCTTCGTCTCACGCTCATCACCTCCTCATGTGCGGCCCCGAGCCGCCGCCGCGACGCCTCTCGCATCGCATCTCTCGTTGCCGGCCGCCGCACTCACCCATGGCTTGATAAGGTTATCTTTACTCGCGAAGAAGTCGTCCGACGTCGAGAGCACCTCGCCCCCAAGGGCAGAGGACGACACCTCTGCGCATCAGCTTAGTCCCACCGCCGCCGTCGTCTTTCTACCTCCGAGATCATCCACTCACCCGTCAAGAACGGCCGGAGGGTCGCGTCAAACTCGTCCAGGGCGATGGTAGTATGGCCCGACATGAAGATGGTCTCGCTGTCTTGAGATGGTATATGCAATGAATGATCTAAGATTCAAAGCCTGAGATCTTGCTACGACACGATGGAAGACCGAGCTGGACGGCTCGAGGGTAAAAAGCAGGCGGCGCCAAGATAGGACGGCAGGCTGCTCCGGGGACGCTCGCTGGCTGTAGGTGCGGTAAGGGCGGCGATACGGTTGGGCGCGGTTATCGTGCAGGCCCGACGCGGGTCCAGATACCGGGCCAGGCCGATGTCAGATCTCCGGTCAACTCGGACCAAAGCCGGTCCCACCCAAATTCAACTGCCCACCCGTGGCAATGTGGCGTCGAGGTCGGATCGTATACATCATCTCGGGAGAAGAGGGCTCGTATACAAAGCAAAGAGCGGGGAAAGGCCGACTAACTGTATACAACGGAAAGCACATGGAGAAAAAAATATATACAACAGATACGCAGGCCATTACAGGTCAATCTGCTCCAAACCCGGCGTCTAAATCCTTATCTTATATCCCGCCGCTGTCTCGCCAGGATCGCGCCGGGCGATTCCAGCTCACATACTCCACATCTTGATCCTTCTCCCTTTACTCCTTCATTGCCGACTCGAGGATGATTCACCAGCCGCCAAATGGGAGATCCTCGATGCTTGCTGCCGACTCCGCTTGATCGTCCTCATGCTCCGGATATACCGCAGCAGGCGGCTGCAACGGCACCCGCCTTCTCTCGCGACTAGCCTGGCCGTGTCCGTCCCCATCGTCCAAGCTCGGCACCTTCTTTCGCTTCGATGCCTTTGACTGGATGGTCTGGGCTGTGTCCGATACGGACGCGGATGCCGGCGGCAGGATCATCCTCTCCACGGGCGACTTCGGCGTGAGCGGCAAGGCGTACCCCTGCGCCTCGAGCTCGCGAGCCCTCCTCTGCTTGATCCGCTCCAGGTCATCCTTGTCCGAGGGCTTCGGCGATCTGATGTAGAAGGGCTTTGGAGCGTGGGGCGAGATAGGCCGAACTCGCGGATAAACGTTGACAAACTCGACCGGGTCGGCCGCTGGGGGCTGCGAGGCGGGCTGGGGGCTGAAGGGAACAGGAACCGGTACGAGGCTCAATTCCCGGTTTCCTGTCTTGATCGTCTCGCCCCCATCGCTACTGCCCCCGCTGATCGTTGCGCGACGTCTCGTCGCTGTTGCCTTCACCGGCTGATCTAGGCCCTTCTTTTGTTCTGCGCCCCTTTCGCCGGTCGACTCCAGCTCGGGTGGCTGCATCCCTCGACTCTCGTACCACGCCTTCAGATCATCCGGATCGTAGACGGGTCTGTAAACACCCTGGTGCCACTCGAATTTGGTGGCTCGAAGCGCATTGGCGGGCTGATCGGGTGACCCAGATGACAACTTGGCCTGCGGAGAGGAGACGGGGAGAGCCCCCTCGTGTTCCTCGTTGCCGGGGGGTGGTGTGGGCAGGCGCGCTTGAGATACTTCGGGCGGGATCTGCGGAAGAGGGTGGCTGTTCACAGTAGGACCATGGGGAGGACTGGGAGGTGGCGAAAGACCGCCGCTCCGGTGCTGCACTATAGGCGGCTGGGCGTATGATCCCGGCGCGAAGGGATAATAAGGCTGGTAAGGTACCCAGACTGGAGCCGGGCCGTACACGCCCAGAGCCTGGATGCCCTGAAAATCAGCAGAGCACGATGAGAAGGCGGATTTGGCTCACTGGAATGATTTCGTTAAGCGCCATGTCCGTGGCTTGCGTCGACGTCGGCGGGTACGCCGGCGCGGTTGGTGCATGGGGCACCTGTGGCGGAGCACTCGGTATCGAAATCGATGTCGGCGGACCGGACGACTGATAGGGCGACGGCGGGGGCATCGGCATACCGTAGTACAGTGGCATCATCATGTAGCCAGGTACAGGCGGCATGTTGTGCGCGGGGGAAGATTGGTATGGCGCCATCGGCGGAGGAGGCTGCGGGTATGGTCCCATTGGTAGCATGGGCGGTGGGAGTGTGGGCATGCTCTGAGGAGGAAATAGAGTCTCCGCCGGGCGAGGCGGGCTGTACTGCTCCGCAGCAGCAGGCGAGATGATGTTGTTATGAGGATCGAGATAGACATGTGACACCTTTCATCAGGACACGCTCTCCTGGTGCCAGAGCGAGCGAAGTCAACTGACCTCGACGTCTCGATCCTGCACGATTCTCTCCACAACCTTCATCACCGAGCCGAAGGAGACTTGGCCGTCTTCCCCGGCTTTTGCCCTCACCGCGGCGCCTCGCTCGTGGAAGAGTACCCTGGCAGTCGCGTAAGTGTTATTCACGCTCGCTGGATTGTACTCGATGTGAGCCTGGTCTCAGCTAAGCGAACAGCGCGCGACCAAATTACTCACGATCGCGCCGTAGTGTTTGAAGCGCTCGAGTAGGGTCGCTTTTGTCTCCTTCTCCTTGACAAGACGGCTGACGTGAACCGCCCGCTTGTCAAGGAATACAACGCTGTTGCCTTGCTCCTCACGGTCCACTTGCCTTCCATCTTTGTACATGTAGACAATTTCTCGTCGAAGAAAAGGATGGTGGAACGTGGGCATGGCTGGTTCCGAAACCGAGGAGTGGTTGCCGATAGAGGGCGCTGAATGGTCGTTGGAGAGCGTCAAAAGTGGCATGGACTGAGGCGGTTCGATGGGCAAAACAGGAGGGACGAAATGCGAAGAGCTTGTCGCTCGCATCACCGGCGCCTGTATTTCGTGCTCGAGCCGACCCAGAGGGGACAATGGCAGCGGGCGCATGGTCTCCGCTGGCGAGGCGTCGAGCTGCCCGTCCCCCGGGTGGTACCAGCGAGCGTAAATTCCTGGCACTCTCGCCAGCTCCTGTCGGGTGAGTCCGACACCTTTGAGATTGGCGGCAAGCTCACTTCGAAAATGCGTCGGGTGTCATGCGGCCCGGAGACTCTGATGAGCCAGCCGCCGCCGGGCACGGTTGGCGCAATGATATCGACGACCTCCGCCAACATGTCGCACAGCCGGGGGATGATCTGTGGTTAGTCCTCCTTGGTCGGCATACAATATTTCTCACGTACGTCTCGCTCGGGCACCCTCGGCGAAGCGTCCACGTCAGCAATCACCTCCGGATCATGCCCAGTCTCGGCGGCCAGTCGGCGGGCGACAGAACTCCATGCCGCATGGGGATCGAGGACGGTGGGAAAGTGTCGAAGCTTGCTCGTGCCTCGCATCAGGACTGGCTTAGCGAACACGGTAATTTGATGCGGAAGAGGCTGCTGAGGGTATGGAACCTTGTCGACCGCTCGCGAGGAAGCGATTGAGGCAGCGTCGTTGTTTCGCTTTCCCCTTCGAAGAGGCGACGCCGATCGCGGACGACCCTCGATTCGAGAGCCAGTGATCTGGACGAAGAGGGTTCTGGTCATGGCGAGAGGGTGTCGACGTTCTATTTTCACCTCCATGTCCGTGCGGCCGACCATGGCGTTGGACTGGAAAGAGAATTGGCCGCAACGTGGGTCTGCCAAGCATTTTTCGACTGACAGAGCATCCTGGATGTAAGGAATCTGTCTAGCCCTCTTTGTCGCTGACGCGCTCACCTCGAAAACCACGACGCCTTTGTCCGCCGCCGAATCGATGGAGTCGTGATGGAAGGCACCTCGCACGGTACCGTACCGGGAGAAGTGCTGCGTGATAGCAGCACGAACAAGGTCTTCGCGGATGGGCACTGGGAAACTGATGTCAGGGCTGACCCCTCTTACAGCTCGACGCGACGTACTAGATGAACAGCCTTCGATCGCTGAATCTGGGACTGAAGACCGGGTGTGGAGGGGGTCGCCACCAGTCGGACCTTGAGTGAATGTGCCCTTGAAGCGGCAGATGAGGGGCTCGCCCTCGACCGAGACCTCGGGTTTGGCCGCGTCCTCGGGCGTTGGGTAGACGCGACGGAGAGGTGATGGGTTCAATCATCGCTGAGTCGACGTCCTCCGCCTCCCAAGGGTTCGCTCCATCGTCAGCTTCGTCGTCTGCCTCCGCACCATCCGCATCGACGATCGAGGTCTGAGTAGACGGCTTGACGGTCTTTTCCGACTGGAGTCGGGGGGTCGGCAGCGCATCGGACTCGTCGGTGCTTTCCTCGTCTGACACAAGCGCCACATGAGGTGGGGGTATGGCTTGAGTACTGTCCGGGCGGGATGGAAGCTCGAGGTCCTCGTCCCTAGTGGAGGCTGCTTCTACAATGCCTTGGTCTGGAGAGACAGGCGGGACCGTCTCGACCCATCGGCGGAGGTCATTCTCTTTCTCCGCCTGCTCTGCTTGTTCGGCGAGCTCCGCTGGTGTAGGATCAGCCCACGAGCTCTCATCCGCGTCGGCGACTTGTTCGGGCTTCGGCGAGGGGGTGGTAGTAGGCGACTTGTGACCCCAGATACGGGCTCGTTGACCCACAATAGCGTTGTTGGAGTCGATACCTGGAGCGAAGATACGTCGGGGGCGGGGCTCGCCGGCGGTGGGAGTCTGAGGCGGGACCGCAGGCAAGTGAGGTGAGTTCTGACCGCTTGCTGGGCTCGCTGGGTGTCCATTCCAGCCGGACTGCCGTCGGCGCATGCCTTGAATGACAGCTTATGACTCACGCTATCGGCCGCGGTACTTTGATTAAGAGCGTCATGACTTGAGTTGGTTGACGACAATTTTGGGGCAGGTTCCTTCGCGTCAGCCGAGACCTCTGCCGCGCGGTCTCGAATCGGACGAAACTCACCCTTGAAGCAATGCCGCCTTTGAAGTCACTCGCGTTGGAGTTCTGAGACCCCATCTGGCGTCAGCGGGCGACAATCGGTAGCAGATTCGACCAACGGTGTCAACGGGCCTTCCAGTGGTGGCCACGCTCTCCGAAATCTTGCCGCTTGAGTCCCCGGTGGACGGCCAAGGGTGGTCGTCTGCCACCTCGCCTTTGGTGACCACGCCGTCCTGCTCCGACGAGGCCTGCATCGGCTGCGGAACAGCACCGTGGTGTGGATGCAGAGGTGACTGTCGATGGGCAGTGTTGGTGCCGCTGTATGGGCTGAAGCTGTGGCCGAAGGTAGGGTGCCCGTGGCCGTAGGAATGCGAAGTGTTTTGCGAGCTCTGGTAGGGGTGAAATGGACCGAAGCCTCCAGCGTTGTGGGCTCCGTGATGAGGAATGTGCGGTCTCTCGTGGTGAGGACCAAGGGAGTGGGGTTCGACCGGTCGGCGAGGACGGTGCGACATGTCGTACGAGATTCTTGGGACGGTTGAGTTCGAGCGAAGGAGAGTGCTCGAGTGAGTCAAGCGCTGTTGAAGGGAGGGGTGAGGACCGCGGTGGAGGGTTTGGTGTGATGACTGGAATGTGGGGAAGAAGTTGAGAGGAAGTGAATCGGGTGGAAGGCGAGTTGAGTGCAAGTCGGGTTATAAGCTGAACATGGACTGGCGGGAGAGGACACTGCGCGGTTGAGTCATCCATGTCACGCTCTCACGTTCGTGAGCGTGCGCCCTGTCCCGTAGACTTTTTGCTCACACTCGCACGGATCACCCACCCACTTACCCACCCACTCGCGCCCTGACAACCATCAACACCCTCAACCTCAAACACCGGCCGGCCTTTTCTCACGCATCAACCCTCAGTCAGCAGCCCGCCGCCATCAAGCCCTGAAGTGGGGACGATGAGTGGATTCCGGGACTGACTCTCTCCGCAATCTCGATTTCGGTTTGCCCGGACAGGGCAGACTTAAAAGGTAAAGGACGTCCTTTGCCAAACCCCGGAGCTAGGTTCCGATCCGTGATGTCAGTCTAGTCGGCGTGCGCCACTTCGTCGACACGTGTGGAGCAGTCGTGCCATCAGTGCAGGCAGAAGGATGGGCGGACGTCGGGCCACAGGCTTGCCGAGTCTGAATTGCCTTGTCCAGGTGTAGAGGTATAGCCACATGAGCTTTGGCCGAGTGCGCATCCAAGCGGTAGCACAGTCGGCCGACTTCGCCGGCGGTGAAGAGGTCCCCGGCCGGTGTGATAGTCGTTCTGACCCTCCCGGGGGATCGGGGTACTGTTTCGACGCGGGGTCCTTTAACAGCGATTCGCGTTTGTACTGCAGGGTCCACCTTTCAGGGACGTGTTGAGGAAGGATCGAACATTTGTGGTCCACCCTACGCGGATCGAATCCATGCTTGCACCAATCGAGCTCGCCGTGTACGTTCCCGCCTTCCTTGAAGCCCCTCAGCTCGAGATCACGTTGAGCCAATGGGCCTGCCTGCGCGCGGCATGCCTGGGTGCGCTTCGTTTCAAAAGGCATCCCAGCGCGACCACATTCCGCCGAGCGATCCTTACCAAATCGAGTAGAGCCTCGCGCACAATCAACGCCCCCGCAGTCCTGGCGTCATCTCTTCATCATGCACCTTCACAGACGGTATGATCCGATCGATGGCGACGACCCTCGGCGTCATGCTAATTTCCGGTCCGAGATTTTAGTGTTGTACACGATGACCGAGGTGCCTTCGGTGCTACGCGGCCGCCGAGGTGGAATCAGGCCGAGATGTGTTGCCTGGCGACGGCCGTGGCGCCGTTTGTCGGGTGTAGTGGTTGGAAGCGAACATGGAGACTGTAGCTACCATGAGAAACCAGCTTCAGGTACTGGACCACCCAAAGCGAGTGCACAAATGCCTTCTGATGGGCTGCAGTGTACTGCGCCTCGCTTTGGAGCTGGATCAATGCACAATGAAGTGTGTCTTGCGAGCGGAAAGGACCCGAGTCGACATGGGTGTGAGGGCCCGCGCTAGCGTCTCGGCGATCAGTCCGGCTGAAAGGCTAAACATTTCTAGCTCGATTTCGGTTGGGAGAGCAATGGCAGCGTGCCTGCCACGGCGAGGATCGAGGTCGCCATGCTGTCTACCAGGTATACCGGCGCTCGTGCCGTCCTGGTGTGAGAGAGCTTGGCAGACCCAACGCTGAACGTAGTCGCGCGATTTTCGCGGCAGGACGGAATTGGTAATGGTTTCGCACAGGCTTGTGGACGTGCAGGGGAGAGCGTGCGAGAAAGTTGGGTGCATTGTACCCGATCGCACCAATCTACGAGTGCTTCGTGACGAACGCCACAATGTCCTTAGCGTATCCCTCCGGGTTCTCCTCAGCTGCCCAATGACCACAACCCTCCACCTCAACCACCTCGACACTCTCGTACAGCTCCTCTGTCTGGTCCTTGGCGATGCTTGCGAGGAAGCTTTTCCCGCCGGAGAAGGCCGCAGCAGGCACCTTGCACTTGCCGTGCTTTTCAAGCCATGCCTTGTTCTCCTTGACATCGGCATGGAACGCGCGATATAGGTCGAGGCCGCACCGCATCGCACCGGATTGTGAGAACGCATCGGTGTAGAAGTCGAGCACCTCGGGCGTCCAGACGTTTGTGCGGTTCGAGAGGCGTTGGTAGAAGTGCTGAAGGTATCTGCCGTCAGCGTCGCTCGCACCTGAACTGACAAGTCGCCCTTACATGCGCTCCCGACCCGCTATCAGCGCTTCAGGCAGATCAGCCTGCCAGTGGAAGGTGAAGTGCCAGACGTCGTCCGTCCGGCACGTGTCGTCTATCGTCAGCCCCATCGATGATTCACCTGCACGGCCTGAACTCACCGTACGCCTTCGTCCCGGGCTGAGGGCACTCCCCCCACATGACGCTGCGCGTGCGCTCCGGGTACCGACTCGCAAAGCTGTGCGCGACCATCCCCCCGATATCGTGCCCAACCACATGCACCTTGTCGATACTGAGCGAGTCGAGCACGCTCACCAGATCCGCCGCCAAGACCGACTTGCGATACCCCTCCAGGCCTCTGGTGCGGGACGAGTACCCTGCTCCACGGTAGTCCGGCGCGATGACGCGGTACCCCCGTTCCGACAGCGGCGTGATGACATGGCGGAACTGGTACGATGTCTCCGGGAAGCCGTGGATGAGCAGCAGGACGCCCTTCTCGGTACCCTGCGCAGGGCTGTCGATGTAGAATATGGACACTTCATCGGGGCTGCGACGTTAGCGCTACGAACAGGCGCCCGGGCGGGGCGTTACAGACGTGTTGGGCTTGCCGGACACAAAGTGCCGGCCTGACTGCCATTTCGATGAATCGAACGTCGAGGCGGACATGGTGATGAGGTGCGGTGCCGAATGGCCATATAGTGACTTAGGCTTCACTTCACTTATGAAGTCGTGGTGGACACGTGAAGACCCCGGGTGAGGTCATCTGCCGGAGATGACCTCATAAGCCGGCTGGCGTAAATGCCGAGATTCAAGCCTGATCCCAGATCGTCGATCCGGTGGCCCACGTTGTGAGGCAGTGATGCCCTCCTCTGGGACCGAACCGGGCTGGCATGATGTGGTTGAAAGTGCGTTTGGTGGCTGTAAGCATCGGTATCAGCGGAGAGATCGATGGGTTTTCAAAACCAATGTCAAGGAAATCGTCGGTGAGGCGGACATGCGCTGACGGGCAATGCCCGGCATCACGTCGCGTAAAAGCAATGCCTGTGACGGGGTGGCAGGGGTCTGCATACTGCCACATGGAGGGGAGGGTGTATCGACGACTAGTGGTGCATGCCTGCCTGGCGCATGCAAGCATCGTGCGAGAGAGACTGATGAGCAGACACCTCCCCGAATACCCCACTGCCTCAATTCAGCCCCACGGGACGTCCCGCTCCAAGCCCCGGACGGCAATTATCCAACTGTGCCCCCTGTCACTCCCTCGCTTTCACATTCCCCGCTTTGCGTCTGGACACCGGGAAAGCGTCATGTCATGCCCTCGTGCACCCGACCGAGACGGAACTCCGCGCGATGCGGGACTAGGAGGCATATTCGGGGGTGAGGGGCTGGGCCGGATACGGCCTGGCAGGGATAAATCCGGTCACCTGGTGTGGTCTTTCGCTGTCGTACCCACCTCAAGATACACCCGCTTCGACGTTCGTCTCAGACTCTGCTCGTCTCCCGAGGGACTCGAGCACGGGTGCCCCGCCGAGCTCCGACTCGCTTGCTGCAACGCAGGCCATTTGCGGCACGAAGGACATGGGTGTCTCATCTGTCCGCCGTGACTCTGGTCTGTCTCGGCGTCTTCCGGAGCCGTACACCACGGTGCGGGAAGGTGACTTACGCTAGCTTTCTCGATCCGCATTGAGCAGTGCGATCACTGATGGGTGGGCCGACTGGCTCGTAGAGGCGTATAAAGGCGCCCAATGCACTAACCCGACTGCTCACCCTCAACCTCAACTGAAGTATTCACGCAGCATCACAGTCTTGCTCGACGCCTCAACCCTCTCAAAGCGCTTCCTCTCAACCTCCGCCCCAGCTTCAACTCTATTCAACATGCGAGCCACTTACGTCCTCACCGCCGCGATCGCCCTCCTCGCCCCGGCCCTGGCCACCCCGGCGGGCCACAACCCCGAGACGCAGCTCGAGTCTCGCGCGACCCGCTCAAGCCAGGGATGGTACGCCTACGGCTGCTACATGGGTGAGCTGAGCATCCGTCTCCTTGCGCTTGCTCCAGTCTCAATGACTGATGGCAGACTGCTACGACGGGATGAACCGGTACCTTCCCACCTTGGCCTACTCGGACGCGGACAACACGCCCACCAAGTGCATCGACGCATGCCAGGGCCTGGGCAAAAGCTACGCTGGGTTGCAGTACGGAAACGAGTGCTGGTGCGGTGACAAACTTGCCGGCCCGCCTACCAAGCCGCAGGAGTGCGACCACCGAGTGAGTCCGAAATATGCCGGGTCCAGGGTTCCTCCTGACGGCAGTGCGTCGATGGGAACAAGTGCGGAGGGCCATGCAGGAACAACGTCTGGTCGTCGCTTCGCAAGCCCGGCCACTAGACGCGGGGGATCATGGTCTACGGTCATCTTGACTTTGACTTCTTTTTCGACGCGCGATCCTGCGGACATTACTTGGTTTTCCTCGCTTCCATAACAACTATTACGCTCTTTTACGCCTGTACTCCTTATAATGCCTTCAGCCTCATGTACGTGTCAGTATGCTCCGCGCTCATGCATCTCTGATTGACATGGATGTGCCTCGCGTCTGTCTGGATGGAGAGACGGGGACGAAATGCATGTATGCAAGATGATATGATTGTGATGCTTGACCATGCGACATGAACTGACACTACTCCCTGCCTCTGCGCCCCTCCCACACGCTGGCTCCAAAGTCTGCCTCCGCTGTTCATCCCCACTGTCGCTCCGCGGGTCTCCCCCTCTCGATCGGAGTGGACGCCGGCAACTGCTTCCGCAGCACCCGTCGTCTCAGGGCAAACTCGGTCCGCACCTTCGTCTCCATCGCACCATCCGGGTTCCTCGTGCGAAGTACGCCGCTCCTGTATTCCGACCGCGGCAACCTCGCAGAGGGCGTCATTGCAGCCGACTGTCTGGTCTCCTTTGACTTCTTCTCCGACCTCTTTCCCGTCTTGAGCTCTGGACTACACGCCACACCAGCTTGTGACCGAGAAGCTGCCCCCGCATCCCGTACCAAGTCCGCCTCGAACGCCCTCACTTCATCCTCGACCATCTTCTTCTGATGCTGCTTGAGTCCCCGCCTACCCGGGCTCTCGCCAGAGAGCTCGTACCGCCTCAGTAGCTCCCTCTCCAGCTGCATCCGCCTGCGCTCCACCTTTATCTTGATTTTGCGCGCAACCACGCCGTCCAGCTGCTCCAGCTGCTCTGGGCGTTTGGCGTTTTCAGTCCTCCGGTCTGGCTGACCTGCATGGCCGACGGACTGTTTCGCTCCATCCTTCGGAGCAATCATCGCTGCCAGCTCAGCTCCTTGGCCTTGCTGCAATTTCGGTCTACCGTCCGCGTTGGCGTTATACCACCTCGGCACGCGGTCGCCCTCCTTGCCGCGGAACAAGCTTCCACTAGCGATATACGGCCGGCTCCTCACGTCCGCCTCGAGAACGTCCTCCGCTCGGAGCAACGCGAGCTGCTCTTCCTTCGACGCCCGGTTCTGCTCCGACTTGCGCTTGAGGTGGAGCTGCAAACTGCGCACCGCACTGCGGAGCTGGTAGTTGAGGGTGGGCGATTGCCGTTTGTCGAGCAAGGCAAGGGAAGAGGCTTCCCGGCCGGTCCACCGAAGGGCAGTCATGCCGACCACGATGGCCTGGTCGTCCAGTACAACCCCGTCGCGCAAAAGGTCCCGACGGACTAGCAGCGCCGCGTGGTTGTAATGCCTCGAAGCGCAGTGCGCACGTATCATCTCCGTCGTGGCAGTCACAGACAGGGCCTCAGCGCTGCCTGTGGGCGCGTCTAGCCTGAGACGTCGTATACGCTCGTACAACCTCGAAGCGCGTCGCCGGGAGTGGTACTTGATGTGGCCCCGCAGGAGGATCATGAGCATGCCCGGAGTTGTCTTCACGCCGTTCTCCACACCGAGCTGAATGACCTGTTCCGCCTGGTCCATCTCGCCCGCGTCGACATAACCCCGCATGAGCGCCATAAGGTGTCGACTGTCGAGCTTGTAGCCCAATTCGAGAACCTCGTCGCATACCGCCTTGGCGGCCGCGATCCGGCCGCTGTGCGATCCTGTGAGCGCTTCGAACCGCATTCGAGTCGCTAGCGAATCGCTCGAGCTCTGCACAGCTCGGGCACGCAAAGACTGCAGGATTCCATCGACAGTCTTGGCGAAGCGGTCTAGGGGCAAGAGGCCCGCAGCTGGGTCGCGTAGGTTGCCGGTGGAGCGGATGGTGTCGCGGGATAGAAGCGCTCTGCGGCGATGCTGCGATGCGATTCTGACCGCCTCGGCGAGTATCGAGTCGATATGCCCGATCTGCGCCTTGACGTTGCTTGCGCGGTCAAGCATCGCTTGGAGCAGTTCGGCGAGGTCATTCGGGTGCGCGACCATGTTCTGGCGGACAGCGTCGAGGATGATCTGGAGAGTGTTGCCATCGGCGCGAATGTCTGCCTGGCGCATGAGGTCCGTTGCGTCGCGCAGACCTTCCAACCCCTTCTTTCGCGCCATGCAGTCCGTCAAGGCGTTAATCGTCCGCATGCCGATATCGACATCGGGCGGTAGTCGCCATATCCTGCTGGCCGGCTCGAGGCGTGTTAGGTGAGTGTGAACCATCTCGAACGCTTCGTCCATCATCCCCACGGCCGCAAGGACCCGTACAACAGTCGCGACTGTCTGATCCTCGATCTTCGTTGGATGCGCCAGGAAGTAGTCCCACCACGGTCGGAGTTGATCCAAGTTCGGTCTGCGTCCGATGATGTCGAAAGCAAGGGCGATCGTTCCCTTCACGGGATTTAGCCTCCGTCCGCGCGCGACTCCTTCGTCCGGCACGTCGAGGTCGAAGCGGTCTAGCAGAGCCAGAGCGCCAAAGATATCGCCGTTGCCCAATCGAAGCTTGATCAGAGCATGAACGAGCCTTCCGCCCTGCGCATTGGTGTACCTCTCAAGCTCCTCCAACACCGCCGCCTCCACCTCCTTGTCGAACCCCTTCGACCGCTGCCCCTTGAGAATCGCGAGCTTCTCCTGGAACTCCAGCTCTTGGCTCGGCCCCAGAGTCTCTTTCGCCAGCCTCCGCAATTTCTTCGCCGCTATGTGATGTCCGAGGGACACACGCGCCTGTAAGAGTTTGGCGTAGCACGCGATCGTCATCTGCCCTTCGGCCGCTTGATACTCGTCGCCGAGGCGGACCACCGACATCGGTATGCCCAGCCTTAGGTACGCATCCGCGACCGACTCGAAGACCTTGGCGGACCAGTAGCGGGGCGGCAGATTCGCCTGTTTAGTGGGATACAGGTCATGCGCGAGCGAGTCGACCATGAGCTGCCATTGATTGTGGCTCTGTAGTAGAGCAATGTAGTTCTCGAGGTCGACTTTCGAGCATTGCTTGTCGGCCATCTGAGGCGCGAAATACCGGGCGAATATGCTCCTCGCCATGGACTCCCGTCGAAGCAGCACGCAGACGGACAGGAAATTCAGCAAGCGTCGACCTCGAAAGCGCGAGCCGGGGATGTAGTTCGGGTCGTCCGTCTGGCGAGGTGCCAGTCCTAGCAGGTGTGTGCGGATCTGCCGCAGAATTTTGTCGGTGTGCCGTGGGTCGATGCGGGCATACAGGCTCTTGTGTTGACCATGTGCGGTAATTGTCGCCCGAAGGACACCATCGACATGTTCCGCTTCGAGGCATTGCCAAGCGCCTTGGTCGAGCGAGTGTAAAGACAAGAGCGCGAGCAGCGGTTGATGCTTGACGAGCTTGTCGAAGCGGCTCTGAAATTCATTTCGATACGATGCCGTATTCGCTTCCAGTGCCGTTGGGAAAGGCCGAAGGGGGTTGTGTTCCGCCGTGGGGGCTCGTATTGTTCCCGCCAGATGTCCACCCAAATCCCCCAAATCCAGGCCGAGCTCCTCGATGCGTTCCTCTTCCTCTCCTACAGCCTGTGAGACCCGTAGTCGATGGAAAGGGAATCCCGGATCGTCCGGCCAATCCTGCGCCTGCACATCCATCCTCCCGCTAGCCGACAACCCGCTTACCGCTCGCAGCGGCAACGCCCTGTCCCACTCTTCTTCCCCTGGTTTCTCTTCATCCTCCTCGCGCACCGCTGCTGCCGTAGCAAATGCATTCCGACCTTGTCTCTCGCACCATATCACCGCGTTGCGCCCCTGAGGCAAATCCGCTGCTTTGCCCTTCACACCCGCCGAAGCCGCGCTGCTCGAAAACGCCCGCTGCGCTCGCTGCAGGTTGATCGATCGCCGTAAGGCTTGCGCAGATGATTCAGCGTGAGGAGCGCTTGGCGCCCGATGGCTCGCGACGATGGGCGTTGATGGCGCTGCCGAAGTCGACAGCGCGGATACGCCGAGACCATGGCTGAGTGCGCGGCCGTATCCATGCCGTGCTGAGGGGATCATAACCTGTTGAATGGGTCATCTGGGATCAGTCCGGCTCGCCCAAGGCAAGGCGTTCACGCACAAACACATCCGGCCATCGTCTTATCGTCGTGTAGCGGGCGGATCAGGAAGTCTGAGGTCGTGTCTGCTTTGTGCGATGAGTGATGCAGTTCACTTGTACGCTTGGACGGGCGAGATCGGATCTACCGTCACCAACTTTCTGAACCTGGCTCGAACCGAATCCATCTGCGACGGGATCAATTAAGTTTGCCACCGTAATCCACGGACGGACCACCAGGCCGCCCCTTACGTATGTCACTAGCTATGCATCTGCGGTTCTTTTCATGCGCTTGTTTCGAGGCTTTATACAACAGGCAGAACATCCCCTCCCTCTGTAGTCACTGCATAGCCCATCTACATGGCATATCCGTTCGGCCCGTTCCACGTGATGGGCACCTTGGGCGTGTCGCAACGGTACAGCTTGACGGTGCCGGACGTATCGAAACCTCCAGCCGCGACGATCATCTCGGTCTGGCGTCAGCTGTAGTCTCGGACATCTGCCTTGTCTGTAAGACTCACAGGGTGGAATACCAGGCTTGAAGCGCTGGGCATGAACCCTTGCGGCCGAGCTGGAGTGTTCACGCTCGGCGTCAATGGAATACCAATGGTTGACAGAGTCTGCGGCCTGCTACTGTGCGAGAAGCCTTGCACAATGAGGCGCTGACGCGTCGAGTGGCCAGCGGGTGCTGATGTGCTGATCGTCAGCTCATGAAAGCAGGCGAGAAGAGGGGCAGAGCTGACCTGGCCATCACTGGTGCACCAGAGTGCACCGCCAGAGCCATAAGACCATGCGGTTGCACGACCTCTTCATACAGCGGCGCATCAGGTCGGCGGGCGTCCCATATGCGCACTTCGCCGTTCATACTGGTTGTCAGCCTACATACGTCCTTAATTGGCGCGTGCACCCACCTGCCGGTGATGATCTCCTTCAGACCCGCCCGCTGAATATGCACGCTCTGGATCCACGTGTGGTGTTTCCGCCAGATGTGGATGATAGCCTGCTCGGCCGCATGACTGCGTTTGTCGAACAGCCTCACGACTCCGTCGCCAAATCCAGTGATGTACACGTTACCGTCCGGCTCATCAGATGCGATAGCAGTAAGGTTTGCGCCCGCCTGCGTTGGCATGTCCTGCTGTCAACGACCGCCAGCTGCGCCTCCCCCTCATAGTAGCCAACTTACGCGAAGATGGCGCTCGACCGTCGCGTCCCACAAGCGAATGACCTTCATATCTCCTCCCACGAGCAAATGCCCGTGGTTCTGCTGCCACGCGGTCAAGACTCCACTAGAATGCCCGACGGGGTACGTCTCCGATACAGCCCTGAACGTGCTCGCCAGAGCCGTCTTGCCCGGTTGGTCGTAGTCGCGCCAGATCCGCACGGCGCCATCGGCTGTACGTCAGCCCGATTTGAATCGATCCGATCGTTCTCGCTTACTTGAGGCAGTGAGCATGAGCGATGTGGCCATCTCGTTGATGAAATGTATACTCGATATACTGCTGCCAACGACATTCGTGTTGCTGAACTTGTTCATCTTGGTGCGGTACTTCCAGTCCCAAAGACTGCTCGTCAGCTTGATTCATGTGGCTGGTCTTTTCAGCTGACCAGATGTTATCCGTGTCGTCCGTGACAGCCATGACCGGGTCGTACGAATGAAACGCAAGCTGCAGGGGCCAGGCGTCGTTGTGCAGCGTTCCTTCTTCGGTGTCCCATCCATGCGAAGCTGTCGTCAACACGGTCTCCTCGATGAATCACGTGCCTACTCACCAGCATACGTCTCGTTCTGTCTGCTCTTCTCCACCAGATCCTCATTCCGCAAGTGTCTCCACGCTTGCTGATTATACGTTTTGCTGCCCGGCTCATCCGCATCCGGAGCCTGTCATCAGCAGAATTCACTCCTTGGCATCTGCATCATGAGCCCACCTTCATCTGCGGCTCCCGGAAGTACTCGATTGCCCAGTCGAAGAAGCCCGACTTGAGCGGCAAGACATCATCCTTAACCTCTTTGGCTACCATCCCCAAGCCCAAATCGTCCGCTCTCGCTAGCCCATTGTTCACAAATCGGCCGTCGTTATCTCCTCCCGCCTGACTACCCTTTGCTCTTCTCAGGCGCAAACGCTCGCGGTCCTCTTCCGTCAGCGCCTGGATGACCAGCGCCGCGTCTACGGGCGGCAGCTCCAGGGCGTTGCTGATAGCTCGTGCCGACCTCGCCCGCGCCGCCGCCGATTGATTGAACGAGGTGGCCCGCGCGTCGTCCGACTCTGGCAAGACGCGATCGTGCCCAGCTTCGGGATACGGACTCCTGTACGCGTTTCCATTCTGACCCGAGGAGAGCGTGTCCGTCTTGGGATCGGGGGGAGGCGGTGTCGCTTCGGGCGACTCTGGCGGGTACAAGCCCGTCATCGTCGCGAGCGATCTCAGCGCATTCGCTACGGAGCTATTGCGCTTGAGTGAGCCGCCAGATGTTTCTGTGTCGCTACGCGACAGCGGCGGCGTGCCATTCCGATCAGGCGAGTACCTCGCCTCGTCCGGGAAGATCGCCGTGGTAGTGCGGGCGGACAAAGCTGGCCTCTTCCGTTTGTCCCCCAATAATAGCTTCTGCGTCGCGCAACCCTTGACCCGTGTGAAAGCCGAGTCAAGTAAGAGCGCGACCACATAATCGACCACTGTCGAGGCCATGAGCGCCACCTCGGTGCTCGGGTCGACCGACAGGTCGAGGAGCGTCTCGAACAGTACCTTGAAACTACCAAGTAACGTCGCGTTGCTCTGCAGGCCGGACTCGACGGTCTTGTCATTGCGCTGCGCCCACGTGATTAGCGCCTCTCGCACGATCTCCTCCTTGCCCTTCACACCCGCATCAAGCGCGGCTAGCGCCCGCTCTTGCTCGTAGTACACCCACGCGGCCGAGACGAACCATCCTCGCCATTCGCGCACGACGCAGCTGATGAGCACGACCAGCTCCTTGCGGACCAGCGGACTCGCATCCTCCTTGACGAACATCATACAAGCGTACGTCAATCCCGCCTCGGTTTGGAGCTGGTGGCCCTCGGACACACCGATTTGAGCACCCGTTCCGCCTCCTCCTTTAGCGTCTACCGCATCGGGCGGGGCACTGCTCGCGCCGAGAAGTGTGCCAAACGCATACAGCGCCGCCGCGCGGACCTCCACCGCCGTCGATTTGAGCTGCGCCATGAGTTCCTGCTGCCTCGAGCCTTCCTGCAGGAACAACGACTTCGCATCATCGTTGTCCGCCCACATCTGCCCGATGCAGAGCAAGCTCCAAGTCTTGAGCAGCCAGTCGTCCTCGTTTAGTCGTGCGATGCAGGCGTCGAATACGTTGATAGACAAGCAGGCATTCTGACCTTGACGGAAGTTGCGGCAAAGGATTGAGAGAATGAAGGCGCACATTGCCCGATGTTCGTTAGCATTGGGGATGACGAGGGGCTGTCCCATGGTCGGGTAGGGCGAAAGGATTTGAGCGAAGTAGTTGAAGCCGTTATCGCGGAGCAGGTCAACCTGGCACGACTTGTCGACGGCGAGAATACGTGCCCAAATGAAAATGAGAACCGGCTTGAGTTCGACCGCGGGCGATTGGAGCAGCTTCTGCACATAGGGGAAAATACCGATAGAGAGGGAGAGGTGGACCGCCCACGGGCCGAGGTCGACAAAGCGGGAGAGTAAGATCAATGCGCGTAGTCGATGCGCTTGCGAGAGCAGCACCTGCAGCACAATTGGGAGCTGTTCCGGCGGGGGTCGATGTGTAACACCTTTCCGTTTGGCCGCAAGAGACAAGCGATTCGGAGAGCCTTCGCCGTGTTCCAGCCACACCTCAAACGCCTGCAGGTGCTGGGCGAAGAAGTTTGACGGGACGTAGGTATTGAGCGAGGGTTCCGATGACAATCCAGCCTCCCGCGCCCGCTCTAAATCCAGCAATGCCGGAAGCTGCGCAAGACAAGCATCAACCGCTAGATCCCAGGAGTTCCACAGTGGGTGGTTATGGGTCGACGCCAATTCCGGTATTGACATGGGCGTACAGTGGTAAGTCGTCATGATCCTCTGCGCGAGCAGGAAGTTCCGGAACAGCGCGGCGACGAGTAGATCTTGCCGAAAGAGCTTGTTGAAGATCTCGCGAGGGAAGGAAGACCAGGCGATGGTGTCCGTGACAGCGGTGAAGATCCAGTTGAGCTCTCCTAAAGGCGTTCTACGATCCTTCAGGTCGCCGGGGATGCTCATGACCATCTCGACGGTAATTCTCGATCTGGGGTCGTCGCTGCTGGTCGAAATGTTCCGCTTGAGCGGGTCTTGCAACACGAAGTGCCGCAGCGACGTTTCTATCGGCGATGTGAGACAGCATGTGAACAGGTCCGCGGGGAGATCGGGCGACATTGGAAGAGTTTCGTTCGCTTTGCACGCAGCGAGGTGTATGGCGTCTGCGTAAGCGGAGCCTGGCAGGTCGACGTTGGGCTGATTTGGCGTTGTGTGATGACCGGCGGCCGCTCGCGCTTCGTTGTCCTTGCGCTCGGCCTGTTTGCCAAAGTTGGTGAGAATGTTTCCGGCGCCTGAGCATTCCCAAACATAGATGCAAGGGCTGGCGTGAGCATTCAGCAAAATCATCTGATTGCGAGGTCTCACCTCCCAAGCCAATCTTGCAGGTCGTACAAGCTCACGGGTATATATTGCGTGTAGTCTGAAATGAGCAGAGTCACAGCTCGACGAAGCCGTTGCTCACTCTTGTTGAAGACCCATATCTCGCCCGACGGTGTCGGCTTCGGTACTCCGTGTCCATTATAGTAGAACACAGCTCGCTCATCCCTGGCCGCCCTTCTCAATGCGACACACTGCTTTTTCGTCTCTTCTATCGACGGGTCGAGGTGCTGTCGTTAGCGCGGCTCAGCCTTCACGCTACTTGCTTACCGCCTTGTATTTGACTTTCGGATTCAGCGTTTCAAACTGTTGCGACAGATCTGATATGAGCGACGAATGCTAGCTGCTTAGCAGCCCTTGATACGCACTTCTGCCGATCGCTTCTATAGCCTTCGACGAAGGTAAGGCTGTAGGATCCAGCCAGCACTCAAGCTTTGCGCAGGGATTCGTCTTGACGACATCTGGCGGGTCGACTCCTAAGTTCAAGCAAATGAACATGCCCGCATTGAACGTCTTCATCCGAGACTTGAGTCTCCAGCCCACTGCAGTCAGCTTCTTGTTCGGATGCAGCGGCAGGCTGCGCACCGTATTCGTCTTCGCCCTTGTCCGCCAGTCTTCCCGCCATATGCCTCTTGCCCGCCCAATATTGCGGGGCATTACCGTCCGCCTGTCCTCCTTCTCCGTTCTCCTGGCCGCCTTGCTGGTGCTCCTCGTCCAGCAGCTCGTCATCGTAAAACTCGTCCGACGTTGCCGTATCCGCGCTCGAGGTCAAGACATACGAGTCGGCATGCTGGATGATGGAACCACCCGAGGGAGTATAAGCGGGGTAAGCGGCAAGGTGCTGCGATGTCGACGCTTCGTCCCGGATATAAGGGAGGGACGGGGGCTGAGCGGGGTTCATGGATGGTGCGAGCCGACTATATCATGGGATGGTGATTGTGGTGATGCGGTGGAGGGCGAATGGGATGGAGGGGAATGACCAAGGGATAAGATGCATGTGGTGGTGTGGTCTGGAGGCCCATACGAGCTAGACGAGTTGGACCCTTTAAGCGAAGCCGTTGTGCGGGCGGCCATCGGCGATCGCCGCATTGGTAGCCGGGCATCATGTCCACCTCACCTGGTGACCCATCATCTTCGGTCTAGTCCAACCTTCGCACTCGCATTCAACCTTCCGGTGACAGACAGCCCAACATCATGTCAGACGATGAGTTTATGATGGACGACAATGCGGATGAGGAGGTGCGAGAGATTCACTTGGCAAATCTGGCAGTCCGCTGACAATCAGGAGTACGATTTCGACTATGATGATGACGAGGACGACGCTATGGACGACGGGGAGGGGGACGTCGAGAATCAATACTACAAGGCCAAGTGTGAGTGAGAAGGTCTCCGTCCGCTCTTATTGCGATCCCTGCTCACGCTAGCTTTGAAAGAAGACAACGCCGATGCCGCTCTCAAGGCGTTCAGAACGATAGTAGACGATCAACCCGAGAAGGGAGAATGGTCAGTCAGATCTCGCAGCCCTGAGCCACTCGATCTTACCCCAGGGGCTTCAAAGCGCTCAAACAAATGACGAAAATGAACTACCTTCATCTCGGTCGACCGCTCGAGGCATTGACAACATATCGGGAGCTCCTGGGCTATACTAAGGTTAGTGTCCACTTTTCGCAACCGCTTTGAGTTGACCAACAGAGCAACGTCACGCGTAACTATGCTGAGAAGTCCATCAATAATATACTCGACTATGTGGGCGGTGAGGGCAAGGTGAGCAGCCGTGACTCAAGATGTCAAAGCGGAGCTGACCCCAGCATGCGAGCATCTCGCCTAAAATCCCGCTGGACACACTGGAGGAGTTTTACTCGGCCACGAAAGTCGCATGCGACGAAGCAAATAATGAGGTCAGCTACGACGGACGAACCGCGCCAGCATCGAGCTAATGTCAGCGACTGTCTACCAAGTCCAACCTGAAACTGGCCAAATTGTGGTTGGACAGGAAGGAGTACGACAGGCTGAAGCCAGTACGCCTACGGCTTGCTCTATACCGTTGATGTGCTGACCAACAGATCCTGTCGAGTCTCATGGAGACTTGCAGACCGACTCCCGGATCAAGCTCCTCGGAAGACCAGACGAAGGGATCGCTTTGTGAGCTTGCATGGATGAAACGTATCCCGACGCTGACGGGCAGTGCTCGAGCTGTATGCCATTGAGATCCAAATGTATAGCGACCTGAAGGAGACGCGCAAGCTCAAGGTCAGTGATGCGAGGCGATCGGAGCTGATCGTCAGGAGATATACGCCGCATCGACCCAGGTCAAGAACGCGATTCCCCATCCACGCATCATGGGCGTCATACGGGAGTGTGGAGGCAAGATGTGGATGATGGAGAGTGAGCCGGCTGCCTCGTTCAGGTCTTTAAGCTGACGATACAGAGGCGTGGGAGAAGGCCTCGACCGACCTGTTTGAGTCTTTCCGGCAGTACGACGAGTCGGGCTCGCCTCAGCGGATCCAGGTGTTGAAGTACTTGGTTCTTACATACATGCTCATGGGGAGCGAAATCAACCCCTTCGACTCGCAAGAGACCAAGCCGTGAGCCACGAAGCTTAGCATGAGGCAGAAACTGACGAGCAGGTACAAGAACGACCCGCAAATCGTCGCTATGACGGGCCTGGTGTCCGCTTATCAAAACAGAGACGTGCAGGAGGCGGAGAAGATTCTGAAAGGTTAGTTCGGCGTTTGATTCAACTTCGAAGCTCACGCGCAGCCAATCGGTCCATCACGGCAGATCCATTCATCCAGATTTTCATCAAGGACCTGCTGAAATCGCTGCGCACGCAGTACATCGTGGATATCATCAAGCCATACACCCGCCTGGAGCTCGACTACCTGGCCAAGGTGAGCAACTGAGCGAGCACTGCGTGGTAAAGGCTGAGGCATAGACTCTGAGCATCTCTCGTGTCGATGCAGAGGCATTGGTCGTGTCGCTCATACTGGACCGCAAGATCAAGGGCAAGATCGATCAGGTCAATGGCGTACTCGTCTTGGAGAGATTGTAAGTGGCACTCCTCCAAGGGATCCATCGCATAGCTGACAATCAGCAACACCATCGCAAAGCAGCGTTACGACGCGCTCGACCGCATGGCTACGGAACTTGGCGCGCTGAATCAGAAGATTTTGGCCGAGAAAATCTCGCGCGAGCATAGTCGCGCAGCGGGCTGGGGAGGAGTAGGGCTGGTAAGCTACGGCTAGGTCCGCCTCACCTAGCAGGAGGGAAGGGAGTGGGCGGTATATCTGGAGGTGGCACACATATCATGACATTTCACGCGGCGAGGTCGAGTTGTAGTATACGAGCAGTGCGCAGCACCATGCATCAGCGACTTACGAGGACATCCGAAGCTTCATGTGAAAATGAACAATGGTGAATGGGTCGAGAAACAGGTCCAACTGATGGATGTTTCCCGGCCTTCGCGACTGGAAGAAGGTGACGCAAGCTGAGAGGTCCGAGCGGGTCCAGTCGACCACCGCCCAGGCGATACGCGCCTGACTTCGGCCAGGAGCTGTTTCTTCCCTCGATCTGTTCCGCAGCACCACCGAAAGCTGATGAGTGGGCCCGAAGAGGTGTCGGAGTGATGCTCCGCCTTTTGATGGATGAAACGTCATTGATGAGCCGTGCCTGTTTGATGGGCGTCATGACGTACTGCACGTTCATGTTGCCACTCCCCCGCCACTCAACTATGCTTATAGTAAGCAAGCAGCCGTTGTTGACACGGCGCAGATCACTTTCGCGGAGACGAACAAATCTATTGCTTGGCTAGCATGACCACCGACAAGCAGGACAACAGGACCTTGGGCGGTTACAAGGCGTGAGTGAGCGGGGCGATGCTCTGTTGTGTGTGGACTGACGACAGGACGCTGCACAACCCGTCGGCACGTTCTCCAGCAATGATCAACGATCTCGCTAATGATGCAGACATCCGACGACGCCAAGCACCACGCTGCAGAGGTGACTTAGTGCACTGGTATCACGGCAGAGAGCTGATGGCAGGTTCTCCACGCGCACGGCGAAGAGCTGTCTGCTGCAGATGCGAAGTACCTCCCAAAGGAGGGCGAGGAGCATCACGGAAAGCAGCACCATGCAGTGCATGAATCGCACGGATGGCATCAAGGCGCCATAGCAGATGAAGGGCAAGGGGGAGAGCACGACCGCCGCGTGCTCGGCGGCTACAAGGCGTACGTTCTGATTCCGTCGACGGCACACGCTCATGTCAGCACGCTCGACAACCCCAACAGCTCCGAGCAGGCGAAAGAGCACGCTGCCGAGATCTTGGTCGAGCACGGCGTCAAGATCTAACGTGACCGGGAGATACCGACCCTCGAGAGCGTCCTCTTGTGCGAGTATGACGATGCATTGCGGAGGCTTGTAGACCATTGCATGCGGATGGCGAGGTGGACACGCTCGAGCATGACGTTACGTCAACCTGCGCCGAGCCGGCCGGTTCTTGAAAAAGCCGGCGGCCCAGTTGCAATTTCAAGCGCGGCTTACGCAGCCCGCAAAAGTCGTTTCGAGCCTTGCTTACGAGTACCGCACTCGTACCAAAATAGAAGAGTGTTTGGGTTGGGCGGTACAGTATAGATGGGCAGATCAGCATAGGCCGCTCTTCACACACCCTCTCTCACCACTCTCCCCTGACCGACTCGCCGGAAAAGGTCGTCAACGAAAAGCCCGGCTTCGAATCGTGACGGCATTTGTCCCCGTCGCGCTCCGCAGCGTTCAAACGAGAATCTCCGCTCAGCTGGTTCGTTCCTTTCGTCGCTGTCATCGGTGGGAAGCAGAGGGACTTTCTGGGCGTTCTACTGCACACTGGGCCGCAACGCAACGTACACCGAAGGAGCATGGGCGCGTTCGATGGGCTCAAAGCCGGACAAATCGACAATGGCTGTGAGTTGTCCACGTTGCCTTGTGTCATGCTGTTGCTGACAAGGTAGACTGGGGCAACCATACAAGTTCGATTGACTGGTGCGAGATGAACTATGAGCATTCGCCGTATGTCGCCGAGATGGTCAACACGCTGTCAAATCTCCCTTCGATTCTCCTCGGGCTATACGGTGCCCACTCGACAACGTCGAACGGTATCCCCCGGCGGTATGCGCTCTGCTACCTCGGGCTGAGCGTGATTGGCCTGGGCAGCACGGGGTTTCACGCGAGTCTGAAGTGGGAATGGCAGTTGATGGATGAGCTCCCGATGGTGAGTCACCGCTTCGATCTTTGATGAGGTTTCGATCACTTGATGTGACTAACGACAGATCTATGTCGTCTCGTATGCGGCCTACCTTTCCCTCGACACACTACCCTCGTTCAAGCCCCGCTTCGGCATCTGGGGACCTATAGTCTTGGCTGCATGGGACATCTTCGTCACTCTATCCTAGTGGGCCTCATCGCGGCATACTGCGCTGGACGGAGCAGCACTGACATACAGCATCTACCTCCCAAACCCCATCTACCACCAAGTGGCCTTCGCGTGCATCCTCCTCGGATCTGTTGGGCGGAACACCATCCTGCTTAGACAACTGCCGAACGACCTGCCAGCTCGCAATGCCGTCACGCGGACGCTGGTCAACGGGGTTATCGTGTTCATCGCGGCCTTCGCCATCTGGAACATCGACAACATCTGCTGCCGATCATTACGTCAGGCGCGAGACATGATGAGCCCGTGGGGCTTTCTGCTTGAGGGCCACGCATACTGGCATTTCGGCACAGGGTATGGGGCCTACCTCATTATCACGGCGGTTTTGTGTCAGTGACCCTTGCGCAAGGCGCGGAATGGTGGGCGCTAACGATCAGATGTGCAGCTAGCAACCAAGGTCTCGCCGGAAGCGTATGAGTTTGACTCGAGAGGCTGGGTCCCGGTTATCAGGCCCGCGCGATCAGGCGTTGCGACGCGGCCCAAGGGGAACAAGTCGCTGTGAGCCTTTCGTGCGCGAACACGACGACATCATCAGCATTCGGCTCGCGTTATTGCAGATCGCACGAAAAATCTCGCGCAAAGCGACTTGTAGCTGCCCATTCATGATAGTGATATGCATGGCCGTCGTGAACATCGCCGAGCGTCCACTTCTGAACTGCCGCCCGGATTGGGTCCATCAATTCTCCCGGGCCCATGTGGGCGTCATTTGCTTCACCTTCTCCTGCACCTCCTCCAGCCGTGTCTGCGCCTGCTCGATGGCCTTGCCCAAGCCTTCCACTCCCTCCGCGTCGGACAACTCCATCGATTCCCGCGCCTCCGCCATACCCTGCCACTGAGCTTCCTTGTTCCCCGTCAGAGCAGACGCAGACTCACCTTGAGCTGCCGCCGCAGCCACCCTTCCTCGGTGATGACAGCGAAGAACTCGTCCCGCTCCAGCCGATCCTCCTCGTTCCAGGATCGTATCCGTTTATCGTCCCACTCTATTCTCCGCCCTTCGCGCTCCATCTCCAACTCCACAGCCAGCAGCGGCGACGCCGGTATCGACTTGGCGTCCGTCGGGGCGGGTACGATCCACCTGTCATATGCGCCTTCGACCCCATCGCCAGGCTTCCGGAACTCGATGACGACCATCGGAGCGAGGTTCTTCTTCTGCTCGGCTTCGACGTCGATGCGCGGTAGCGGGATGGCGGTGTGCAATGTCGGCATATACGGCAGGGGGTTGAAGAAGTAGGTCTTGTTCAGTCGGGCATTGTTGGCGCGGATCTCGGGTGCCGGCGCGAAGCTCAGGCGGCATGCCTTGACCTGCACGTGAGCTCGTGCGCAGCGCGACTGACGTTCAGACAGATCGACTCACGTCCGCATACTGGGCATCCTTGAACATCGTGATCGTCCGCTTCTCGCCCGTCATCGATTCGTACTCAAAATCGGCAACGTATAGCGGGAACATGATAGGATACGCCGCGAACTGAAGTCAGCATCCGATGGACATCCTGGAGATGATGGGATCTCACAAAGAACTCCTTCCATGTGTCCATGTCGAAGACGACTTGTCCCGAGGCGGGCCTGGCGGGTAGTTGGTTCCGCAAGTGATCGACGACAGCGAGAGGGCTAATGGTAAACGGCACCGCCGCAATCTCCATGCCGGGCCCAAGCTGATTCAGCGATTCCTCATCGAAAATGGGGAGCTCGTCCTCCAGTGGTGCATTAGCGAAGGAAAGGTATGATAATGGCGCAAAAGAGTTGCCTGCAATTGAGTCATTGCCCGACGACTCGAGACTCTCTGAGGACCCACCCGGAACATAAGTCTCCACAGCCGACAGCGTGCTGTCCTCCTTGTCCTTCTCGTAGCCCTTCGCCCAAGCTTTCCCCTTGAAAGCGGCGTCCACTCTCCACGTCGGCCAGTACACCGGCTTGAACTGCTTGAGCTCGACCGAGTCGCCGAGCCCGAACTGCTTCGCCATGGCTAGGCCGGTGTGGCCGAAGAGCTTGTACGCGAAGAAAGCTAGGACATTCTTCCAGTGTGCTGTGCGTCAGCTTAGATAGCCTGCTACTTGAATCGTACCCGTAGCGAACAGGGCACTCGTGTGCATGTCATTGAGGGCGGCATCGGGGCTAAGCTGAAACGGTGCAGCGGTGATTTTCGGCGATGGCGAGGTACTGGTCGATACATGCCGCCTCAGCGAGACTGGTCGACATGCAGCCCGGCATGACCTCTGGACCTGTCGGGTACTGCGAGCGATCATGATCATATGCAGTTGACCTGAGATGTTCGCGAGCATTCAAATAGCCGGTACTCTGAATGTCGAAGCCATCGGGCGTCGGGAACACGGAGTTATCGGCGTACTCCGCCTTTCGGGAGACCGTATGTGTCCCTCGGGACGACTGGCGTGACGCTCGTTTTGCCAGAGCTGCTGCCCGTCTGAGGTATACTCGAGCACACTCGTCATAAAGTCAGCGGGCTGCTCACCGCAGTCGGTCGGACCTGCTGACCCGCAGGACTCATCATTGTAGTCGAACCGGTGCAAAGGGAATCCGACATCATGACGGACCGCAGTAGCTCATACCCATGTATTGCACAATGGCATCTCTCAGTGGCGACACGACATAACCGGTGAGGCTTTCACCCGCTCGCTGGGTATGCAACACATGTCACGCTGCGCGTATAGGGGCAGCGCAAGACCTATGAAAGACCCGTCGGCGCTCTGACCGTCCTCCATCGGTCGTTCTCATCCTGCCACACATCTCTGTCGTAAGCTTCCGTCCAATGTCGAGTCAACCCTCGACTCACCTGACATTGCCCCTTGACGAAGCTTTCCTCCTGTGTCGCTGGGCCGCGTCCTCCGCGACGGTTCTCGCCTCCCGTACAGTCGCCTTGTCATCCATTGCGTCCCCATCCTTCCCATCTCCCCGCACTCGTGGCAGCTCTCGGACATTCACGTCCTTCACGGGGCTCATGCTCATACCAACAGTCTTGCCGCGTACCATCATACCCCTCTCCTTCTCCCTGTTCCCACCTGTGAGGTCCGATATCCCTGCACGTCCCTTCTCCTCCTCCACCATGGGAGGTATGACCGGGGCGTTGTCACTGGTACTCCGCTTCATGGAGCCCAACCTCTTCCCATTCGCCGTTCGGTCCGCCATGACCTCATCTCGCATACCCAACTGACTCGGCGTCCGGGGATGGTACGCCGGCGTGTCGTTGCCGAAGAGCAGGCTAGGATAAATCTCCTTTGCCAGCTCACGGACCAAGATCGCCTCGTCTTGTTTTGCCAGGCGGTCGACAATCTTCTCCAGCTCAAACCTAGAGACGAGAGTCTCGCGGTCGGGGTGGTTGTCGCAAACGACCCTTGTTAGTCGGAGGAGATTGAGCTTGACGACTGCCGGATGGGAGCCTGCAAGCTGCTCCGAGAGTCGCTGGAGGAAAGGGGTCGTGGAGATGCTGGACGTGACCGAGGTTGAAAGACGCAGAATTTTGAGTAGCCTGCTCGTCAGCTTAAGCTTTGAGTTTCAGAAACATAGCTGACGGATCGAGAATGCCCTCAAAGGAGGCGGCTGTTGCTTGCACGAAGCTCTTGACGAGGCTGTCAGCCGCAGACTTCTCCAATAGCTCATCCTCGACTCGAGCGGTTTCATCCGACATCCTACTCGTCAGATAAAGCTAGTCATATTGCTCATCGAAGCTTACCATGCCAAGATAGCGTCGAGTGCGCTGACTCGCCAGTACGGGTCCTCGAGCAGATCTAGGTACACTGTCGTCAGCTTATGCAGTTTGCCTCAGTCAAGCTCACGTTTCATGCCATGGTTCTGCCAGAGCAGGCGCCGTGAGACTTTGCCCGCATTGGCAAGATCGCACAGAATAGGCAGCGCAAACTGCTTAAGCGGGCTCTTGGTCTGTATGACCTTGCGTAGCAGCGGTATGATTCCGCTGGAAGCGGCCTCCTCTTGCCTCGCTTTTGATAGACGAGTCATATTGTATATCGTCTGGAAGATGTGCGAGCAGATTTCCTGCTCGTCAGCTTCGCACCGCTTAAGTGAAGGCAAGCTCACATTCCCGTGCGTGCCCTTGATGCTCTTGCCGAGGAGCGAGACCAGGATCTCCATCGCGTTCGAGTTCTGCAGCACCTCGATGAGCTGCGGGCTACTCGATAGGTGTTTGATGGATTTGATCGCCGTAACAAGCAGCTTCCGGGGCAGCAGATCGCAAGCCTTGAGCAGACCTGGCTTTCAGCTCTGCGCAAAACAGGAAGAAGAAAACTAACGAGACATGATCATCCTCGTTGCAAAGGCATCCCGCACCCTTGCATCCGCCTGCGCAACCTGACAGAAGAGCAACAACACCTGGACGGCTCTCGCACTAGGAGTTTCGTCCTCGATCGAGGTGTCTCGCAATATTGCCAACATGGCAGTTGAAAGAGGATCGAGGATGCCTTCCCGGACAAACATCCTGCAAAAGTCATTCCGAGGGGTGGGAGACTGCCCATCAGCTTCAGAACATGGACATCGGAGACACGGCTGACCTGCAAATCGAAGACACTTCCGATTCCTTCCAAAGAGGACAGAACCAGCGTTCTGTTCTCCGAGTAGTCTTCATCGAGCATTTCAACTAGGATCCGTAGACCTCGACAGCTGACGTGAGCTTTCTTCGCCACAAAGGCTCAGACAGCTCACGAAATGAACATCTGCAGCGTTAAGGCGGACTTCGTCAGCTGCTGGATGAAGATCGACGCTTCCAGTCGACTATCGAGAGGGTGCTTCTTCGACGTGAACGGCTGCTATCAGCTAGCTGACAGCAGCAGCCATAGGCTATCTCACGATGATGACCGGGATCCCGCCGACCAAACAGAAGGACTCCAGCGCATCGACATCGTTCACCACAATCTGCAAGTGAGCCAGGCTCCAAAGGAATCCAGGAACCAACCATATTAACGACCTTGAGGAGCCTGACTGCTACGTCTCTACTAAGCCGTGACTCCAGCAACTCCAGCACACTTCGGTCAGCTCATCATGCTGCTTTCCTACAGCGAGACACCCACGCCAGCATCCCATGACTGCTCAGGAAGTGCTCCTCCAGGCCCATATCGGGTGCCCCATCGAAGATGGCCAACTTCCATTAGCTGCTGCGGCACCGCATGTCCAACAGCTCACGAGTTCATCGCAAGCTTCCTTGAGCTGATCCGATGCCGTACTCGGCTCGAGCAGATCGATGATCCGGGTGATACTACTACACAGGGTGGCCCGCTTATCGCGCAAGATCTGGCTCTCGAGATCGTCCTCGCCGAGGGAAAAGTCGTCGTCGATCTCGGCGAAGGGGTCCGCCGCGTCGTCCTGATCTGATGACCAGGTTGAGGTATTTCGCTTGGGTATCTGCAGAGATTGCCTCTTGCTCGGACCTGACAGTGAGCTTAACAGCAAATGCCCTCGGAAGACGCACCGGCGCTTGGCTTATCATCCTGTTCGAACATGTCGTCGTAGTCCTCATCCTCGTCCTCCGTGTATTTCTGCAGTTCCCGCTGACTCTCCGACAGCTCGCTCTTGGCTCGCAGTGACCCTTGTCTCGAGCCAGGCGGTGACTTGGAGATCTTTGGCGACTGCGGCAGCGGGAGTGAAGGAGAAGTCACGAATTGCTGAGATACTCGACCCGAGTTTGAGCGCGACGGCGTCAGAATCGGGCGCTTGGGCACAGACGATACAAGGCGTGGGGGGATGGCCGGAGGCGGCATGCTGTGCGCGTCTGACGGCGTCGAAATGGTCGAAGCGCGGCGGGCCAGCTCCTGAGCTTTGCGAATATCGTCAGGCTTCATAATAGCCTTCCTGGCCTTGTTCCGCATCTAGGTATTAGCCTGTGTCGCGGGAAAGCCGCTCACCTTGAGCTCGTTCAGCTTGGCTTCGAGCGCATCCGCATTGGATCCGCTCGCTAGATCCGAATAATCTTCCACCTCAACCCTGGACCCGGTCCTCGATAGGGACGAGTTTAGGGATGACGACAAGGGTCTCGTGGGTAGCGCAGGCGAATGTCGGGGTCGCACCGTGCTCTGGTCAGGCTCCTCCACGATCTGCGTTTCCACCTTCTGTACCGAGTCAGCCACAGATGGCGGTGCAGGTCCTGGCGGTGCTGGCGGGTGGAACTTGGAGAGCGATATATCCGAATCAAAATCAGCATCCCAATCCTCGCCGTCTTGTTCCTGCGCCCGCCTGAGTGCTCCATTGGCGTGTAGGTTCTTTTGCAAAAGGCCAATAGGTCCACCTGCTACCGAGCTGGACGATGCCGCGATCGCCTCGGCCGATGCTCTTGTCGGAAGGGGAGTGATACCGAAGATGCCCAACGATGGTGGGACGTCTGTCTTCCGCGCGTTTGATACCTTCCTTGCTGTTATGGATGGTAGGCGACGAAGCGTGCCAGCTGCATTGGGCGAGGCTGTCCATCAGCTTCACGTCAAGGCCGCCAAATATCGGCAAGCTCACCGTACAACTTTTGGTTCCACTCCTGGACCCGCTGCACCGCTTCATCGTGATACACCTTGCCAGGCTTCCGCGCCTTGACCGTCTCCCCGCCCGAAGGTGTTCTCACCACCAGCTTCGTCGCGCCACTGGCGGGCGTCACAGCGCGAAGACTGCTTGGACGCAGGGCTGATGATCCGCCAGTCGCCTTCGATAAGGACACCTCCCTACTGCGTGGCTGTCCGCCAGTTGCCGGTTCGAGGTGTTTCTTTGCCGACAGCATCCACGGGTGCCGCAGGAGCTTGGTCGCCGTTATGCGGAGGTTTGGGTCTTTCTGGAAGCAATGATACAGAAAGTCCTTGACGACCTGTGATGAGCGCGACTCTAGTCAATCCTGTCAGACCTAGCTCACCGGACTGGCTCCGACCGGTACGCGCATCGATGCGTCCTGCACGATCCTCCACAGCGCCTGCATCGGGGCTAGGTCCCCGTACGGCGGCTTCCCCTCCAGTAGCTCCACCACCACACACCCCACGCTCCAGATATCGCTGGCCGTGCTCGCCCCACTTTGCTCAATCACCTCCGGCGCCATCCAATACGGCGAGCCCACCACCTCATTATCGTTCGCCCCGCCCGCGTCCTTACCTCCAACGGGGGCCCTGCTCGACACCCCAAAGTCCGCCAGCTTGACGCTCCCATCCTTGTTCGTGAGGATATTCGCGCCTTTGATATCCCGGTGGATCACTCCCTGCTGATGCAGGTATATTAAGCCCTCGAGGACCTGGCTGATATACACCGCGACGAGGCTCTCCGGGAACTTGCCAAACTTCTTGAGGATCGTCTGCAACGACCCATTCTCGCAATACTCCATGACGATGAAGAGGTTGTCCTTGTCCTGCGCATGCTCCTTGTATTTGACGATGTTGGAGTGGTTGAGATTCTTGAGCAGGTCAATCTCGGACATGAGGTCGGGGAGGGACGACGGAGCGAGGGAGTGCAGAGAGACGGACTTGATCGCTACCGTCTCGCCCGTGAGAAAGTTGAGGGCCCGATAGACCGATCCGCTGGCCCCTCGGCCGAGCAGATCGCCCAGCTGGTAGTTTGAGAGAGGAGCGGCGGGAGCCATGTTGGCATGGCGCCTGCGGGCGCGGCGAGGATAGGCGAGCGATCACCGGTCGGGTATGGCTGATGTATGTGCCGGCACGATGACTGCGCGAGTCTGGAGCTAAGGAGAGCCGCTGAGCCGCTGTAGGAGGATTGTTGACCCTCCTACGGAGTGGGGAATATGTACGGACGGGGAGGATGATGTGTGTATGTGTGAGATGGGTGAGTAGACTTTGTTGCCGGAGGCGAGATCAATGCGGTTCCAGATTCAAAACATGAAACATCAACGACGCGTCGAGATCCTGAAATAACACTTGGGTTCGTAAAGCTACTAATGTTCTATACGATCACGCCCCACGCACTACAACTCGTAACATGATCGTAACGAGTGTCCGCCGGACGATTGCGCTCAAAGCAATAATCTCATCGTCAGGCGCTATGCTTCTAGCAATGCATGCAGATCAGTCTTCGACCCTCTCGAGCGGTCTACATATCTCTTTCAGCTCTTCCGCGATCCCAGGCGGGAACCTGAACACCCCCAAGCTCTTTCCGAATCTCCGCGCGACCTTCAACACGCTCTCATCGCAATCTTACATGAGCTCTGTCCAAGATCAACGGAGGTAGCTCACCAGACACGACCTGCCCTATCGATCGCTTCACTTCGACATTGGCAGACTCAGCTGCCTTGCCAAGAGTCGTAGCCTGCGCAAGCAACTCCGCTTCCAACTGCCTGAGGGCGATCCGGACGCGGACAATCGCTTCCAGCGTCGCGGGCAGAACGGCCTGGACTCGACCATACGCGTCTTCATCCGCCGATGCTACCGCGAAGACGGTGAGGACTGTACGTCAGCTCGGCTATTCCATGATTGTATGCGGCCTACCATCGACTATCCACGAAATGGTCATCGGGTCAGGCAGACAGATCGCCACGTTGTTGCGCGCCCATTCTCTCCCCGTCCAGGCGTACAGGCTCTTGAGGAATCCCCGACCTTCCACAACCACCCTGTCGCCATAGGGCTTTCCCTCAATCATCTTCACGGCACCGCTAGCCACTCCTTCCACCTGTCCCAACACTTTCGGAGCGACCACACTGGGGTCGACCTTGGCTGCCCACGCCGGAGGGGCAATGACCGGTCCGTCAAGGACATTCTGCAGCGTCGAGCCAATAGCCGAGTTTGCCTTGACGGTGGGTCGGAAAATTTCTGCTTGCTTGACTTGCAGCGCCCGAGGATCCGGTCCGGATGGCTTGACCGGTGCGGCCGCCTTCACAGCGGGACGCAGACCGCCACGAGTAGAGATGGTCGTATACCGCTTGCCGAGTTGCAGCAAGAGCGCCTCGAAGAGCTGATGCACAAACACCGGCTGTGTCGAGAGATCGCCGAATATCGCTTGCCGGCGAGCAGGGATGCGTGCGACTCGCATGAGCTCCATGAGTGTGAAGTGCTGCGTGTGAGCTGGCGAAGGCGACGGAAATCTCGGAGCTCACCAGATCATAAGAGTTTGATGACTGCAGCGCAGTCAATAGGTAGGTGTCTGGCGCAAGGGAGCTGCCTCGTAGAAGCGGGGCAAAGTCGAAAGGCTAAGATCAGCATAGTCACATGCCATGTTGCAGGCAGCTTACGTGGGTGATGTAAGTGTCTCCGACCTTTTGAAGAATCTTCCACAAGCTGAACGAGACGAATTGCATCACCAGTAGGTAGCCCGCCAGTGACCAGGTGACCTGCGTCTTGCTGGACCACGCCCAGGTGTGTATGAGACTGCCAACTGGCGTCCATCCACTGCCGTCAGCTTGTACATATCGAGAGTATCACCTTGAGCTCACCTGAACAACCGGTAGACTGCCGCCCAGACCCTGCGCGAGCACAGTCGATAGAACGCAGTCCAGATGAAAGGGAACGACAAGGTGGTTATTCCGCTGCCGAATACCGGCGTAAAGTCCTCCAAGACCGCCCACAGCGCCGCAGTCAAGCTCTTGGACGCGGCGACGTGCAGCGGCGTCCGGCCGTTCGGCCACGTCGTTCCTGAACGGAACTTGATTTGGTCGCGCAGTCCCACGAAGATGAAGAAGGCGATGTTACCCCAGAAGAGGAAAGCCACGCGTTCGTTGAGATTCCATGGATGTCGTCTATCGTCAGCTTGCGACTCGACATTGAAAGATCGCTGGAGACTCACCGGGTCGTTTGCAGCCAGCCCAGTTGAGGCGATGACGAGGCGATGTCGACGGCTTTCGTGAAGAGCAGGACGAACGCAGCGGGGACGAAGACATGGTTGAGGAGGAAGTCGAACGAGGTGAAGTTGGCGTATAGAAGCGAGAGCACAGACCGCTTCGGCTGAGGGGCTGGCGGGCCTGGGCGTCAGGTCGAACGCTTATCATCTATTACGCAGACTCACGCCGTATCAGCGATGCTCTGCGGCTGAGGGGGTATGCAAAGACGACGAGGGCGAGCAAGAAGTTCCACCCGAGTCTGGCTGCAAAGTTGAGCCAGCCCTTCCACGAGCCGCCTGACGTCAGCACCGGGAAGAACTGGGAGTACCAGGCCAGCGCTATCCAATGCAAGTATGGCATGGTGCGACTCACCAGCAAGCAGACCCGAGCTGACCAACGTCGCCGCCGTTACAAGCACGACCGCCCTCAACCCAAACTTCCCAAATCGCGTAGCGGCATACAGCTAGCGTGAGCTCTCCCAGCCCGGCTCAACCGTGGTCTAGCTCACTCGGTACTGTCCCTCTATTTTGGCCAGGGCCTGGGAGAATCAGCCTTTGCCTTGGGACCTAAAGCAGCCAAATAGTGGACCTACCGTTTGGGCCGGTCTGGCAGTGATCGGTGTGGCCATGCTGAGCTACCGGTCCATGCGCCGTGGGTTTCACAGCCAGATCACTGTGTTTCCTGCTCTTTCCTGCGCGTCTCTGACGCTCGACAAGTCGAAAGAAGCTTGATGCAGTGGTTGAAGCAAAGAAACAACTGGGTAACACAAATCAACTCGGAAGTCGTCTAGCACCGGCCAAAGTCAACCGCCACATTTGATCCCGCTCTCTCTTTCCCCTCTTCTACACCTCATTCCTCTCTCCCGCAATCACACGTATCGCGTCACTGCCCTCCTTGAGAGAGGATGAGACGGAGGCCGGACGTGCAACCAACACACCAGACAAGTATCAGACACAGGGGGGTTGCATGAGACCCGTAGGCCGTCTATAAATATATATGAGAAGGCCATGACGAGACCAAATGCGAAGGATGGCGGGTGATGATCTATCAAGCGGAAGGAAAGAATGTCGTAACAACCACGCAAGTGGGGGAGAGGGTATACAATACTGGAGAGAGATGTCGTCCAGCGCCAACTAGAAAGGGCCGAAAAGCAGAAGTGACCACTGACCGTCGCCGCGAGCCATGTTTTCGACAATGGTCCATGAACGACGGCGAGACTGCTCAAATCGTCTAGAGCTCCTCATCAGTGAACACCTCCTCGCCTCGTTTACGCCTAAGCATCTTGCAATTAGCGTTGTTACGCATGAGGAAGGAAAGCAGGAAAGTCGGTGTGGGTGGCAAGTCGGGTGGCAAACTCACTCGGTCCTTCTTGGCCTTTCGCAGCTCAGCGGCGGACTTCTTCTTCTCCTTCTTGGCAGCGGCGATCGGGTTACCCAGAGCGTCGTACTGGACCTCCTCCTCCTCTCCGACACCCTTCTTGTCGATTCGCTCGCCCGAGCCCTGGCCCTCGACCCAGTTGTGGCCGGAAGCCTCGAGGTGACCGTCTCGCATGGCCCAAACCTCCGAACAGATCGACTCGGAGAACTCTCGGTTGTGCGTGATGATAAGCACACCTCCCTCGAAGTTCTTAAGAGCGGCAATAAGGGCAGCAAGCGACTCTCGGTCGAGGTAGTTCGTCGGCTCGTCGAGACAGATGATGTGGGGTCGTCGCCAGGTGGCGGCACCGAGGACGACCTTGACCTTCTGTCCACCGGAGAGACCTCGCATGGAGTTGTGCGAGACGAACTCGGACTCGAGACCGAAGTCCTCGAAGTGCTTCTCGATCTCTCGTCGAACAAGGGGTCGCATGAGACCAAGACGCTGGGCCTCTCGGGTGTCGAGCTCGATAACCTTCTTCTCGAAACCTCGGGTGATAAGCTCGTCTCGGGAGATCCAAACGTTCTCGGCCGAAGACATGCCCTTGAACGAAACCTCGTACTCGTACGATTGCTTCAGCTTCTTTCGGGCAACAATCTCGTCGATGATTCGCTTGACACCCTCCTTGATGAAGGTAGCACCCTCGGCCATCTTCTTCTTCTCCTCCTCGGACATGACTCGGTTGGCCTTGTGCATCTCCTCGAGGTCCTCACCGGTCTGGTATCGCCACAACATGTACTCGAGCGGGGTCGAGTCGAGGTGGTTGTCGATGTGGTGGAAAGCGTGTTGGGCAACGTAACCGATGACCAAGTTCGGGTGCTTCCACATCGTTCCGCCGAGGTTCGGCTCGGTCTCACCCGTCAAGAGCTTGACAAGCGTAGACTTTCCGGAACCGTTGGGACCGAGAATGGCGACTCGCGACGAGAGCGAGACCTGGAGCGAGACCTCGTACAGCTGCTGGACCTGCGAGGTAGGGTACTTGAAGGAGACGTTCTTCATCTTGATGAGCGACTTCTCCTTGGTCTTAACACCGTCAAGCAGGGGCGGGGCCGGGAGCTTGAACTGGTAGTCCTCGGCGACGTCAAGCTGGAAGTAGGCTCGGGCCTCGGGGACGAAGTCGACGAAAGCCTCCAGGTTGCCCGGGTATCGCTTAAGCTTGAAGTTGTTCAAGTGGAGGACATCGGTGATGGTTCGGTTAAGGAAGTCCGAGTCGTGCGAGACGATGATCGAGGTACAGTTGGTAAGGCCGGTAAGGTAGTCGATCAACCAGGTGACGTTGAGAACGTCCAAGTGGTTCGTCGGCTCGTCAAGGAGCAAGATGTCGGCTCGGAAGAGAATGGCTCGGGCAAGGGCGAGCTTCATCTTCCATCCACCGGAGAGCGAACCGATAGAGTTGAGCTGCTTCTTCTCGTCGAAGCCGACCGACTCAAGGGTCTGGATGATCTCCTCGGGGGTGGCGAGGAGTCGCTTGTCGGCAAGAACCCAGTCCTTGATGGAGATCTCCTCCTCGGAGCCGTCAATGTCGTGCTGGACGTAGAAGGTTCGGACCTCGGTGGGGGACGGGAAGCCCTCGACCTGGTTGTTCATGATGGCGTTCATGAGGGTCGACTTTCCGGAACCGTTTCGGCCACAGAGACCGTATCGGTGTCCTCGCTTCAGTCGCATCGAGGCGTGGTGAAGCAAGATCTTGGCACCGTAGGCCAAGTTGAACTGCTCAATGTTACACAGGTCCTCACCCTCCTCCTCGTCGTCGAACTTGATGTCGTCGGTCTCCTGCTCGTCGGCCTTCTTCTGGAGCAGCTCTCGGACGGCCGGGAGTGAGTCGTAAGACGGCAGAGCGAGCTTGATGTACGGCGGCAGGGTAGCCTCCCACGTCTTCTGGTCGAAGTTGTGGGCGTTGACAAGCGAAGCAGCGAGCACACCAGAGTAGGCGAGTCCCGGGTTGGCCTGCTCAACCGTGGCACCACCGTGCTTCTTGACGAGAGCGACAAGGTTGGTGGCAAGGTGGGGTCCCTCGGCGATCTTGAGAGGGGGCAGGTCGGATCCGTCGGACTCGGCGGGGACCTTACCGATTCGTCGCAGGGTGGCGATGGCTCGGTTGCAGACGGCTCGGGCCTCCGGGTCGGCGATCGTCTCGGAAGTCTTGATCAGACGGGGGAGGAGCTGGGGAAGGAAAGGTCGGACAGTGTACTCGGAGTCGACGAGCTTGGACATGTTGTCGGCAATGACGCAGACCTTTCGCTTGATAGCGGTGGCACGCTCATCGAGACCTCGGATCAAAAGAGGGGCGATGAGGGAGATGGTCGGGGCAGTGACCTCGGAAACGAACGTGGTTGCGGAAAGCAAAGTGATGGTCTTGGGGACCTCCTCGATGGGGTTAAGGAGCGACTTGACGAGAGCGGGGATGAACTTCTCGATATCCTTGTTCTCGACGAGGGCAACGGCCTTCTCAAGCGTGGCCTTGGCAGCCTTCTTGACGTCGGCCTTGGTGTCCCAGACGGCGCCCGCAAGAACGGGGATGACGTCGGGCATTGCCTGACCGATCTGGGCCGGGGCCGAGACGATCATCTGCTGGAGCAGAGCGAGCGCACCAGCCTTGACTTGCCACTTGCCGGCAGTCTTGATCTGCTCGAAGATAGCCGGGAGGATGACGAACACGGCCCACGGGTTCATCGACTGAACGACGGCCTTGAGAGCGGCGAGGGAAGCATCCTTGACCGGGGCGGCCTTGTCGGCAAGAGCCTCGAGGAGAGCGGAGAAGGGAGAAGACGGGGCGTCCGAGACGATGTACGGCTCAAGGAACTGAGCGGCACCGTTCTCGGCGAGGGTGGAGATGGAGGCAGCAGCGGCCTCTCGGACCTCGGCGGACTTCTTGTCGGAGAGAGCCTGTGTGTCAGCGCGGAATCAAATTGGGGGACATTTTTTCGACGCGATCGGTGGCGACGTCGCCGCGCGCATCGGTGAGGGTCCGGTGTAGAAGAAGTGGTGCTGTAGCTCACCTTGATGACGGCGTCACAGTAGCCGATCTGGCCGAGGAACTCGACGCCCTCCTTCTTGGTGGCAGCGGCGAGGTTGAGGGCGGCCTCGTCTCGGGCAGCCTTGTCGGCGACGAAAAGGGTGGCGACGTCGAAAGCGCCGGCCTTGGCGGAAGAGCCAGCGGAGGTAGCAGCGGGAGCCATCATTAGACTGACTGTAAGCGCTGGTTCGGTCACACGAAGCTATCGAAGCTCACCTTGTAGAAGAGGAGAAGGGGATGTCTAAGTTGTTTTTAGGCGTTTTTTTGGTTACGCTTTGGTTGTGATCCAAAGGGCTAGTCTACGCGTCGGTGTTGACGAATAGACACTCGTTTGTGCGTGGTACGAGAACGCGAGAAGTCGACTCTATAGAGATCGAGATAAGGGGTAAAGAAGAGGGGTGATCGTTGATGAAGAGAAGAGGGATGGTTGATGGAACAGACAAAGGGGGGAGGCCGGGGTGCGGGCGTCGGTAGGGGGAATTTAAGCAGAGGGATGCAAATTCCTGGGCGGCTTCAAAAGTTTTGGCAGCCAAAAACCAGCCCCACAAATCAAATCAAATGGGCGAGGGCGGTTCATTTGTCGCGGGCGGTCGCCACCGGTCAGTCGACTGGGTGACTGACACGCCGCGCCCCCCTTATCGCCTCGACTGCCACTTCCGTCTCTCTCGGAATTTCTCGGTTTTCTCCCAAGCCGTGGAACGGACATCGCCGCATCGTGCCGGCAGGAGCTTAACTGGACGAGGCTCGGCTGGCTCAAATACTGGTGAGTGATTCTGCTCAGATCACCTTTGCGTGTCCATGTGAGACGCGGTAAAGAGGAGTTGACCGATTACGATTTTATTAGACTTTGAGTCGTTGAGGCAGATCACTGAAACAGACTCCCACGAATTTGGACGTGTAGTCGCCAGGCCGTCGGCGAGCCAGACAGCGGCGAAGCGCTGATGGTCCGCTCAAGGTTGCATGCCTCGAGCCATAACCGGGGAGCTTGCCTGTCGTCAATGTGGGTCTTGGCTATGAGAATACATGACAGACACGTGATTGAAGTCCGACGCGAAGCCGGGCAGATACCTGCGCTGTGGCACGGGACGATACGGATCAACGATCAGAATGTCTGCGTTGCGCATGCAGGCACCCGCCGGGTCATGCGTTGCGCGGTGCAGGCGTGGGCTCGAGGCGTACGTATGGAACCGGTCTCTTCGTCTGCCCGACTGATGCGGAGTCGTGATACATCGATCACAAACTTACGCAGTCCTGAAGCTTTTCGGGCATGTCGCTCGCGAGCGGCAGTCGCAGCATGCATTCGTCGTCTTCACCGCCTTCTTACCGCATTCCCCAGAGCTCGCAGTGCCTGCTGTAGGACCTCATGGCCCTCAGGATTATTGGGTCTTGCCTGCACTGCAGACCTGTAACACCCGCCACGAGGTAATCAGGCGGCATTCTGCGCCGGCACCGGCTTCGGACGGATGAATGACGTCAATCGCTCAGAAAGACGTTGTCACCCAATTCCTCCGTTTCCGGCGGACACGCCTCGAGCTTCTCCCTCGCACACATGACTTCGCATCCTCGCCCGACCTGGGGCCTGCGAGCCGTGCAAACTCCCCCCGGCTGCCCAGCCGTTGCCCAACGGCTCCATCTATTTCAAGCCACATCGATTGTCCCCCACCCTTGGCGCTCCTGACCCCCGTCATTACGAGTTCCGGTTCCTTTCTCAACCTGCGTTCTCTGGCGGCGCATCTGGCGGACCTTCTGCGCCGCCAGATCAGACCACGGCCCATGACGTCTTGGCCGCCCATACTGTAATGGTCCGGTGATGCATCTTGCTCGGATGAACCGCCAGAACATCAGCGCCGTTCTCGGCCGCGATTGGCTTTCGGGCTGACGACGCATGCTTGGCCGGACAGGGCGGACACCCTACCCCGACGTAGGTATGACGAGATTCTAGGAGGACCGACTGGGCTGCTGGGTCTGCTTTGTGGGACCATGGAGGGGATATATGAGCTACCGAGGCAATGTGTCGTCCGAGTCCAAGGCCCCTCTGGAGCAATAGAGTCCCACTTGCGTTGACCCAGACATTCCCAAAGTCGCTTCGTATACAGTAGAGCGCAACATTCTAGAGCAGTAGACAGCATGGCGCCTGCATTTCACCTGTATGGGTCGCCCATTGGTGAGCTTGCGTCAGAACAAACCTCCAAGCTGCAGACTGAACAGCAGGCTGGACGTCCATCTCCTTGGCCGTCCTGGCATCGATGGGAGGTTTCATCTTGTGCGTCGCGGACGAGACTCTTGCGCTGACCACGCTGACCCGCAGCGGATATGACACTGGTCAAATCTCCGACATCCTCATCATGGAAGACTTTTTGCAGCGTTTCGGCGAGTCGGACGGGCAGGGCGGTTACTCGTTCAGCCACGTGAGGGAGGGCCTCATCGTCGCCATGCTCAGTATTGGTACCCTGATCGGTGAGCCATCCTCCCGCGTGATGAGTTTGAAGACTGCAAGCTGATGCCAGGCGCGCTGATGGGCTCGTACGTCTCGAACTGGGTCGGCCGACGACGATCCATGTCCTTCTTCTGCTTCGTCTTCTCCATCGGTATCTTGATCCAAGTCGCCTCGGTCTCGGCCTGGGAGCAAGTCATGATCGGCCGACTGGTTGCAGGATGGGGGTGAGTAATGCTTTGTGGGGGATCCTCGGTCGCTGATCCGCCAGGGTCGGAGCCCTTTCTGCCGCTGTGCCGGTGTACCAGTCCGAGACCTGTCCGAAAGAAATCCGAGGATCGCTCGTGTCGACATACCAGCTCAGTGCGTATCCCCCCCCCCCCCCC
>CAUG01000371.1:0-21192 GCA_000442785.1 Papiliotrema flavescens NRRL Y-50378
ATCGTTGTAATGAAAATGGCATTTAAGACCATGGAAATGGCAATCGAGTCATTAAAACTGCTCCCAGATGGTAATTAAGACCTTTCCTCTTCACAAGACCTGCATGTAACGGCATGACAGCCAAGAGGACCGAACAAAGGCTTGTCCGAGCACGTTCCACAGGCCTATTAACAAGAGAACGTGCGACAGTCAGACGGACCTGTTGGAATAATCTTGAGTCATCGAAGAGTGCAGCTGTTCGGGGCGGGCGGCGCGAGTGGTTCGGCAAGTTCCAGCGACGTTCCTGAGGGAAGGGACGTTGCCCTGAATCCAGGCACTTGGCATGTCGGAGAACACGATCCACCGTCGTTTTCAAACCGATTCTTGGGCCCTCATTCGCCCTCAACACGATCGTGCATGCGCCCCACGCTCACAACTGTGCATGTGTATGATGCCCGATGAGGCCCGTTCGATGCCATGCGCGTGCGAGGAAGCAGCCATACCAAGACAACGGCTTGCCAAGTCGGACGACGGCCAAACGCAGTCGTGCGACCAAACGGCATGATACGCAAGCAAGCATGTTACGCTTGGCAGGGAGATTACAGCTTGGCGACGCACCATCAAACCTGCATATATGGCCCGTCTGGGCCTGCAGGCGTGCACGTTGTTGCGTCTCGTCCAATCTCATTGCAGAACTACTCAGTTTGACACCGAGTGGTCGACAGGATGCATGGAGAGATCTTTTGCACGTTTGCATGATGGGCACCAAGGCCAAGTTCCTTCGGTTGCAGGAGTGGAGTGTTTCGAGGGTATATAGGGCGCGCCACGGTCGCTGACGGTATCTCTATCCAGCTCGATCATCCACTCAAAAGGTCAAAGCTTGCCTCAGGCAGCCGTACTCCATCTCGCACTAGCCGATACGAGTGACTCCTGCCCGCCATGTCCGCCTTTCCGCAGTGGGACTACATCTTCGTGATTGCCCTCTTCTTCGCCGCCCTTGACGCGTACAACATCGGCGCCAACGATGTCGCCAAGTGAGCAGCGCAAGCTTGTCTCCCTACTCCCGGGCTGACCACAGCTCGTTCGCGACTTCCGTCTCGTCGCGTTCGCTGTCGATGCGACAGGCCATCGTCCTTGCTGGAATTTGCGAGTTCCTCGGCGCCGTCCTCGTCGGAGCCAAGGTCGCTGGAACGATCAAAAACGGCATCATCTCCGTTGGCGTCTTCGACGGCAACGCTGGTGTCGCCATGCTCGCCTTCACCTGCGCGCTCGTCGCTTCAGCCACTTGGCTCATGATTGCCACTCGAAACTCGTGGCCCGTCTCGACGACCTACTCGCTCGTTTCTGCGCTGGCCGGTGTTGGAGTTGCCACAGGAGGATGGAACGCGCCCAACTGGGGCTGGAACAACGGCAAAGGTCTCGCGACTATCTGGGCGGGTATGGGCATTGCGCCTGCCATCGCTGGCGGCTTTGGAGCCATCGTCTACCTGATCACCAAGTTTGCCGTCCTTGACCGAAAGAACTCGATCAAGAAGGCATTGATGATCTCGCCCCTTTACTTCTTCACCGTCGTTGCGGTGCTGACGATGTCAATCGGTGAGTCGAACATGCATACTCGCCTTTAGAGTCTCCGACTGACATGCAGTGTATAAGGGATCTCCCGAGCTCAAGCTCGACGAGCTGCCGAGCTCCACCATCGCTCTCGCCATCACCATGACCGCACTCGTCGTCTCCGTCCTCTCCATCATCTTCTGGATGCCCTACGTCTACTGCAAGGTCGTCCGAAAGGACCACACCATCCGATGGTACCACTTCTTTTATGGGCCTCTCCTGTGGAAGCGGCCGGTCCCCGAGGTCGACGAGAACGCCCACTTTGTCCCCGACTACCGAGTCCGAGACCGAGACGTTCCGGAGCATGCCCAACGACGACAAGAGGCTGTCCTCAGCCCGTCTGGATCTCAGAACGGCGAGACCGAGACCAAGCGCACCGACCCTGAGGCCGCCCCCGGCGCAACGCTCGAGCCCGAGCGAGCCAACATCGCTGCCCCGCTTGAGGAGGTTGAGAAGGCTCACCCCATCGAGGGCGCGTGGTACCTGCCCAAGAACCTCTGGATCTTCTGCCGGTACAAGATTCTTGCTGGTTTGCTGTACGGATCTAGGGGTGAGTCGATGCAAACATCGTTTCTTAATCGGAGCTGACCCGCAGTCGACATCCACGAGATGCAGTCCGGTGGACCCGACGCTGCCCGAATTGCTCACCTCCACCAACAGGCCAAGCAGTACGGCAATGAAACCGAGCACCTGTACTCGTTCCTCCAGGTCCTCACGGCATGCACCAACTCGTTCGCCCACGGCGCCAACGACGTCTCCAACGCCATTGGTCCCTTCGCCGCCGTGTACCACATCTGGTCGACCGGCACTTTCGGTTCCAACACCCCAACTGAGACTTGGACGCTTGTCTTCGGTGGTGCGATGATTGTCATCGGTCTCGCTACATACGGATACAAGATCATGGCTGTCATCGGCAACCGACTCACGCTCATGTCCCCGTCACGAGGATTCTCGATGGAGCTCGGCTCGGCGATCACGGTTCTGCTCGCGTCGCAGTACGCCCTTCCGGTATCCACTACGATGTGCATTCTTGGCGCCACTACCGGTGTCGGTCTTGTCTCTTCAGGATGGAAGGCTGTCAACTGGAAGGCTCTGGGTTGGATCTTCCTCGGATGGGTGTTGACCGTGCCAATCGCCGCGATCACCGCCGGATGCTTGATGGGCATCATTCTCAATGCGCCGCGTTTCTAGAGTGCTGTGACTGTCCACTCCTTTATGAATACACATCAATCATGCATGTAGTATGACGAGCCTGACTAACAATTGGGACCTGTTCGGTTCCCGGACTGGGTTTTGCAGCATCAGCGCGTCAGCCTCATTGCTGTTACGCAGAGCGCAGTGTGCCTCGACGACACCCACTTCGCGCTTCCCCAATCGAGCATATCTAGTCGTCGGTCTGGTTAGCGCAAAGGCGACAGCAACAGGCAGCCCAGCCCGTCGACTCATAGCCGCCCGGGCGTAAGACGGGGAGCAAAGGGAACGGTTGCCACTCCGGGGGCGGATATGTGAGTGGCGACCCTGTTCCGCATCCCGCCGAGTGTAGGCCAAAAAGAAGCACGGAACCGTGACTCAGTGCCCTCATAGCCGACCGTCGATCCCCAAGGCCTACAACCTCTTCTCATCCGCACTGTCAGCCCACACATGCAAGCATATTGGCGACGCAGGCGTTGCTTAACGATGCGTACGCGGCCGCGCAATTATGGCACAGCCGATGACCCTGAGCGGCTGGCCAAGCGAAGCAGGCACGCTTCTCCGCTGGGTAGATTGAGCGAGATCAGCCGAAAGAGTCGGTTCTGTATTTGTATTTCGCCTTCCGTCTCGCCGTGGCCATAGTCGTTGGCTGACAACTGCTAGGCCAATGCGAGATCTGGATCTGACCGGTGGGCTCCGAGCCATGGAGCCGCGTCTGCGCCGTCCCGTTGATATACTTTGCTCGTCATTGGCCGAGCACACCCGGCCGGCCGTAGAGGCCGATGCTCTGGTTGGGAGGTATATAAGAATTGGCTGCCGCATATGCCGGCGCACGGTCCATCTCTTGGAGACAGAAGTATAGAAGACTCCGACATCGACTGACAAAGATTGAGAAAGCGTCTGATGATGGATACCCTCCCGGCTGCCGTGTTCGTCGCTGCAGCGGCAGCATGGAGCCTTTCGTCTGCGCCGAAGGAAGATGCCCGGTGAGTGGAGCCTAGAAGCCAGCATGGACACTGACTGCCAGACCGGCAGTATCATCTCCGGACGAAGGACATCGATGCGGAGTCGACATGCCCATGGAGGAAGGCGTGCCTGAGGTGCAGCCGCTGACGGACGCTCAGAAGGACGTCATCAATGCGACAGCGCCTGTGTTAGCAGAGCACGGATTCACAATCACCAAGCGGTTCTGTAGGTGCCCATGCACTCGTCATGCGAGGACGCTGACACTCAGACCAGCAGATGCTGCGCGCTCATCCCGAGCTCCGAGACGTCTTCTCGGAAAGCTCCCAGAAGGTATGCAGTATTACGCATCTGCTCATGGACCGCCTGCCAACGTCAGACCGACCACCAAGCCTTTGTGCTCTCGCAAGCGGTTCACGCGTACGCAGAGAACATTCACGATCTCACCCCGCTTCTGCCTGTCGTGCAGCGCATCGCGTACAAGCACGCCTCGCTGCATATCACCCCGGAGCAGTATGCCATCGTCGGCCGGCACCTCATACAAGCCATCGTCGACGTCCTGGGCGAGGCCGTGACGCCTGCGATAGGCGACGCCTGGACGCATGGGTACTGGAATCTCGCCAAGGTGGGACACAAAGATGTGAGCGGATGCCAGAGCTGATGACAGATCTTCATCGATACGGAGCAGGGCATGTACGACGAAGCCACGAAGAAGGGGGGCTGGGTGGGATGGAAGGAGTTCACGGTCGCGAAGAAAGTGAAAGAGAGCGACGAGGTGGTCAGCTTGTACCTCGAGCCGAAAGAGCCGAGACAGCTGCTGCCGTATCACCCCGGGCAGTACATTGCCGTGTCGCTATACATCCCTTCGCTAGGATACAAGCAGGCCAGGCAGTACGTCCAAGGCCACGAGATGTTCCGCATCTCCTTCACCCTCGGATCGATCGCTCACTGGCAGGTACTCGCTTTCGGACGTGCCGAACGAGAGGCTGTTCCGGATTTCGGTCCGAAGAGAGGATTACGACAAGGCTCATCCGGGACGGTGCGCATGAACCAAGGAGCTCAGTGCTGACGATCAGAGTTAGCAACGCGCTGCATGCGATCCAAGAAGGAACAAGCATCGGCGTTGCGTACCCTGGCGGTGACTTCCACCTCGACTCATCAGACAACGGCAAGTCGCCCCTGGTGCTCCTGTCAGCGGGCATTGGCCAGACGCCGCTGTACTCCATCCTGCGATCACAGGTCGAGAACGGGCGGCCGATCACGTACGCAACGGTCGCTCGTAATCACTCGACGCAAGCATTCGACGACGATCTTCGCCGGCTGGCCGACGAGCACTCGAATGTCACCTATCGAACCTTCCACTCTCGACCGGATGCGAACAATGCCGGACGACCCGCTCCTCATTTCGAGGGGAGGCTCTCGACCACGAAGCTGGAACAAGAGCTTCACCTGTCCAACAAAGGCGCGGGGTACTAGTGAGTTCCATCCGGTCATAGTCCGGCTGGGCTAACAACCAGCCTATGTGGACCGAGCCAGTTCATGCTGGACATCAAGAAGCAGCTGTCGGATCTCGGCGTGGAGGAGAAACGCATACATCTGGAGCTGTTCTCTGCGGGCGATCCCCAATGATGTGTGATGCTGTTCGGATGCTGAGTGGATGCTCTATAGTACACGATGAATTGATGTGCCGATCACCCCTCTACGTGTCCTTCGTCTCTCCGCCGCCTCTATCCTTCCCTCGATCCATCACAAATGCCCCCAGCCCCTTCCTCGAGGACTGCGCGTTGACTATTCATCGCGGAGGGCGGTGTCGGCAGCCTGCGTAGTGTAACACGTCGAATTGCGCTATTTCGTAGCATCCGCGTCCGGCTCCTTCGTCTTCAGCTCGACAGCAGGGCCTGCCTCTTTGCCGAAGAACGACAGCGCCGACGTCTGCACAAGCGTGTACAGCATGGACGTAAACCAGTACAGGCTCAGACCCTATTGTCAGTCCGGCACACCTGAACACCACCCTCTTCATCAACTTACGCTCGGCACAAACAGCGATGCCAGGACGAAGAAGCCGACGCCGTACAGTCGAGAGAACTGCGAGTAGACGTGCAGAGTATACGCCGGGGATAGCGTCTTCTCAAGCCTTTGCTTCGCCCACGCCCACGTAGCCGCCGGCGTCTTTGGCATCTCTCTTCGGCCAGAATCCGGCTCGTCCGCGAACGGGCGCTCGCGGCTGCTCGGTGGTGCTCGCGTCGGCTCGGCGGGAGCGACCGGTCGTTGAGCCTTCCTCGCCGCGGCAGCCTTTGCAGCCTTAGCCGGTAAGGGCGCCGGCTTGGCAAGCGCCTTAGCCCTCATGGTAGGCTGAGAGGCATGCAACTTGGCCGCTTGCCGCCGCTTCGCCTCCTCCCTGTCTCGCTGTTCCCGCCCGACTGCCAGAGACTCCTGCAGCGCGAGCTGCGCGTCCCGCTTGGCCTTGGCCTCTTCCTCCTTGTCCAAGAGCTTGAGCGAGTTGCGCGATTGGACCTCGGCGTTGAGGAAGGTTACGAGCAGTCCGGCGACACCGAGTCCCACGTCCATGGCGCCGAGCTTCTCGACCCACAGGAAGCTAGCGTGAGGGAGCGGACTCCCAGGCAAGGACAAGGCCGTTCGGATGGCGTACGAAAAGCCGACAAGGATGGGCAGATTGGCGAGCAGAGGCGCGAATCGTAGCCACCGCTGCCTCGACTTGAGCGGTTTCATGAGTCGCTCGTATTCTGCGTTGGTCTGGTGTGGTCAGCGCAAATCTTGAAGGCTGACAGAACGACTCACGCGCAGCGCAATCTCGTGTTGGAACATCTCGTTGGTCCAGCCGTTGCGAGCTGCCGTGGGTCCAATCTCTTTCGCTATCCGGTCTGCTACTGGCTTCATGTCCGGCGCCTGTTCCAGCATGAGGCGTCGCATCCGACGATTCTGCCAGGTCGTGATGGGTAGCGTGAAGACTGTCCGGAATATCAAGGTAAGGACCACGATAGTCAGGCCGTAAGATGGGATAGGGGAGGCGAGGAGTAGTTCGGCGAGATATTGCCCGATGCCGCCGTACGAGGCGTCGGTGGCCTCCGCAGCAGCTGCGCCGGTCACTGTGAGAGGCGCTCCAGCTAGCAGTGTCTTTGACCAACTCGTCCGCGGTGATGTTCTGGGACTGTCCCATGACGAGGAGGCATGCCGTATAGACGTCGGCGACGGTCGATGGCGAGCGGACTCGGATGCCGAATCGCTCGTCCGCGATCGATAGCTGAAGAGTGGGCGGAGAGATGTCGTGGTCGGCCTGCATATCGAGCGATGCGCCAGTCCCAGACCCGCTGAGGCTATGCGCCTGCCCGGCATGGCGAGGATGGAGGGAAGTGATCTACGATGGCTAAGGTGTGATGAGCCGAAATGTCAAAACACAATTCATCAGGAAACAGCGCGCCAAAGGCTCGTGTTTCACCAGGTGCTCAAGTCCCAACCGCCTCGGAGTGCATCTGTCACAGACGGAGAGAGGGCGCCTGAGCTAAAGTGATAGCTGGAAGCACGCGTGCATGATCGAGGCGGGCGTGTGATGGACCGATGCATGATTGCGCCTACAGGCGATACAACCTCAATCTGCCTCCTCATCTCACTACTCCTCCCACCAATTGCTCCCGCCTGTATCGGCAGGCACATCCTCGGCTGCCCTGTCCCTTGGCCCGCGTTTCTTTTCTCCTAGGACCTTGCCCGTTCGCTGGTCTATCCTCACTCCATTTTTCTTGATGATCAAGCCCAAACCCGAGCTGATCCCCTTCTGTCCGCCGCCTGGGAACTCTTGTCGCCCGGTGTTCTTCTTGCCCCGCTTGCTCGACGCGAACACCTCGTCGTCGTCATCCTCGCCATCCTCCGCGTCGTCCCGCTTTCGCTTGGTGTGCTTGCCACTCTTGGCGATCTTGACCTTGTAGGCCTCTGTCGCAGGCCGCAGCTGCTTCTCCCACTCATTCTTGTGCAGCCGGTACAATGCCATAGTCGCACGCGCATCGGTCACCTGTTGTCAGTGAGCCGCACGGGGTGGACCCAGGCGCACGCACCGAGCTGTGCGAGCCCTTCTGGATCTCCAAGCCAAGCTCCAACTCCGCCAGCTTTTTCAGACCAGGCCGCTTGGTCTTTGCCCGCTCCCGCAGGATCTTGCACTTCTGCGTGTCGCGCACCATCGGTCCAGGATGGTTCAGCAGCAGTGCCTAGGACGTCAATTCGTTCCAGATTTCCCGTCGTCAGTCTCACCTTGAGATCGTTCTCAATAGCGTGCCCCACCAGCACCCTGCCTTCCACAAGCGCAGCCACCTTCTTCTGTACCTCTTCGAACGACGGCGCACCCAGTATGTCCTCCTCCCTCACGCCTGACACCCATGTACGCCAGTCCGTGACGCGCTCGCGAGGCGCAACAAAGGTGTCGAGCACGACGTAGCCGTGGTAGTTCACAAGCGACACTCTCGCAAGAGCCGACTCAGCGCCGAGAGCACCCAGCCCGACCATCTCGCAGTCGATGCCGATACTGCCGTCAGTACGTGTCGATACGGCGCACCTCACTAATTGCCGGGACTGACGGTCAGCATCATCCGAACACCCGAAAGACCAGCACTCACGCCTTCTTCGCGTCATTGAGCGGGTTCCGGCCCGCGACCATCTCCCTCAGCTCGACTTGCAGCGGCGTAGGCTGCGCAAGCGTCTTGAAGACCACACCTTCGTGTATCGTCGGTGCGGGAACCTCTACTCTGACTGTCGACGGTCCCGCTTCGTTGCTGCTATCTCAGCGCAATACGAGCGCAGCAATGCGGCAGACATACGAGTCCGCGAGAGTGTTCGCAAAGGCCGCGACGCCAAAGAGGGACTTTTTGCGGGGGTAGTCTTTGCCATCCGCCCTCGCCTTGCCCTTGACCTTCCTCGAGGACGAGGACGAAGACGATCCTGCGGGCGGGAGGGACTGCTTCGTTAGTGAGCGAGCCAAAACAGAGGAAGCAAGTTGGACTTGCTGACTGCAATTTTGCCCAATTGCTGCTCGGCGCGCTGACGGTCTGCCATCAGCTCCATAGGCCTGCTTGTGTCCCAATGCACTCACCGAGGGCATGCTGTAGGTCTATGTGGAGATGCGGTGGTTGACGTGAAGACGAGAGTCCATGTAGTGGGACGTGATATGGCTTTGGGAAATCTCGCATACCGTCAACCGGGTCACGTGCAAGGCACGACGCTGATCTTCACAACATCCCCTCGCTACATCGACACACGAGGGTGGACTGCTCTGTGCATACTTGACACGCTGCGAGTCGTCCAGTCTCGTCGCAATGATCAGACCTATGCATGATGCTCGTATGACTCGGCCTACTCCTCATCACTCGAATCGACGTTGATCGCCTTGCCTGCTCTCCGGCCCTTCGGCCCCTCCTCCTCATCCGACGAGCTCTCGTACTCGTCCTCGCTCCCGCTCTCGTCATCACTCTCGTCTCTCCTTCCGTGCACGTCCGACGGCTTCACCTTGCCGCCGCGCATCATCGCCATCTGCCCCGCCAGGCTGTCCTCGTCGGGCTCGGAGATATCGTCGTCTGACTCGTAGTCCGCATCCGCTGGAGGGTCCTCCACCAGCAGCTAGCCGTCAGCCAAGCTCATCTCCCGAGACGTGAAACACACCATCATAGGACGCGAGACGTCAGAACCCAGGAATGTATCGCTCGAAGCGTAGAGGACAAACGAGTACAGGTTGGCCTGAGGCGGCGCCTGGAATTGCAAAGAGTACTCTCGCGGTTCCGAGGCAAGTCCGTCAGGGCGCGGTAATGGCAGATCCGAGATCTTGGTCGGCTGCACAATCACCTTGTCCAGCTTCGAGTCGCCCATCAAAACCTGGAAATGCGCTTTCCGCAGCTACCATTAGCTCATCCTCACAACATCGCATGCGCTACTCACTCCGGGCCACCGGGGCGCATAGGCGTAGCCGTTAGAAGGCCATATCCTGTCGTCCTTGGCCGGCTTCTTGCCCTTGCGACCAATTTTCTGCTCCTTCTTCTCCGAGTCAAGGACAGCCTCGACCTTCTCCTCCACTGCGTCGACGACCTTCTCCTTCACGTCGGAAGCCACATTCTCCGCCTTCACCACAGCCTCCTCGACATCTGCCACGCTGTCTCCGCTGCCATTCGCCTTCGACTTCTCCTCGTCGTGTGCGACGCCGTTCGGAATTGCCTTCGCAGTGGCGACGGGAGCCGACACGGCTGTGGTAGGGAAGACGTATCTGGCTTGGAAGGTGAGGTTTACAATCGAGCCAGGCGTGACGATCCTTTCGCCAGTGACTATCGTTAGTTCAGTGCTTCATGGACCGCCCCTCACTGACCCTTGAACTCGGCATCGGTGATTTCCAGTCTAGGCCAGTGCTCCGCAACCACCTTCGCGTCTCCCTCCAGCAAACCCTTCTTGACAGCCTTCTCGGCCCACTTCTTTCCCTCGGCGCCCTTGACCACCTCAAGCTCGAGTGCGTCTTCGTGCGAGACGCCCGGCAATTGCGCAAGAGGCGATGCGGTGGGCGGAAGAGCTTGCGCGAGGGCCGCTTGAAGTTTGACGATTGCGAGCGTGGTTTTGAGCCAATTGTGCGAGAGGCAGATGTTGAGCATGGCATTGAGGAGGACAGGCGTTTTGCGCAGGACAGCGGCTTGTTCTGCTCGTCAGCTCAGCTAGATATACACCACTCACCATCTCGCAGCTCCTTGTCTTTCAGATCGTAGCGCAGCATATGGGACCATAGAAGTGCCTGAGCGCGCCTGGCCGCGGCAGTGTGTACGCCGATCTTGTTCTCCTTGCGCATGACGACATCCTCATCGACGTCCAGCTCGGTCCTCAAGGCGTCCAGCTCCTTGTCCAGCTCCTCGATTCTAGCCTGGCGCTCCTTTCGCTCCTTCTTGCTGCCGGGGCGCTTGCCACCAAGGATAGTCGCAAGCTCGACGGCGGAGGCGAGGAGGGAGATGAGCGAGAGGTAGTCGGTGTCCTCGCGAAGGTAATGGAAGAACAGCTCGGCAGTGGGGTTGAGCACTCCGTCACGCGTCAAGCTCCGTTGCGCAAACCACCATCGGCCCTGCATATCAGCAAGATCGGCGGGGACAGCAATCAACGTACGACGACGAAAGGTATCCCTCCACCCAGCACCAGACCGTACGCGCCCAGGACCCAGATGTTGTTCTTTCCCTCGACGACCCATTGCGGGATCGCAATCTTGTCCTCTCGCTGTTGCGGTCCATCCGGATTTCCATACTTGGCCAAGTTTTCCCGCGTGACTTCGTCCGTGAGAGCCTTGTACGCCTTTGTCAGGTCGACAAACTTAGCCTCGGCGTCTTCTTTCGTCTGGTTCTCCGAGAGCTTGATCTTGTCCGGGTGGCTATGGTCAGCAAGGCGCTTGTTGCATGCACCCACAATTGCAAGGAGAGCTTCTTGTAGTGCTTCTTGATCTGCTTCTCGGTGGAGCGGTCGCTGAGGCCGAGAATCTCAAACGGGTTGTAGACGGTCCCGCCGGTGCTGGGCGGAGCGTTGATTATCCGGAAACACAAGAACGCCAGCACAGCGTAACCCAATGCCAGCAGCGCGACCCGTTTCAGTTTGGATGAGCCTGAGCGCGAGGTTTGGGCGGAGGGATGGGTCTGCTGAATGTGGGCGGGATACGGTGCGAGAGGTTTCGGTGCATTCCTCTTGGAAGGGAGGAGAGTGTAGTAGGTCGAGGGGATGAGGATGAACGCGAGGACGGTGACGCCAAAGTAGGAGGCGAGCGAGCCCGAGTCATCGTAGGCTATTCCCGGTGCCATTTTGGTCTCTTTGGCACCTGCGTCGACGTGCCGTGAGGTGTCGAGCGGGAAGAGTTATGGTACGAGGTAAAGGTAGGCAGATGAGCTTAGCCACGAAGATGTGGCCCGTCTCGTTGGAATGGACGGTATGCATGATGCGCGACAAGCGACGTGGAGCGGAATCTATTTTGTAGCGGGGAACATGGATAAATTTACGAAATCCACGCCCCGACCAGGCAGCGGCTGCAAACCCGCCAATCAACGAATGATTGTCCGACTAGTTCCTATTACGCTTCCTCCTCTCAGACACCACTCATCAACGATCCCATCATCACCATGTCGGTCCTCCGAACTGCTGCCCTCCGACTCGCCGTCAACAAGGCCCCCGCCGCCGTCGCTCGACGATACGCCTCGTCCGCCCTCGCCCTTCCCGAGGAGTTCCAGCAATTCACCCTCAAGGACCCCAGGATCCCCGAGGGCGTCAAGGCCCTCGAGCTCCCCGTGCCCTCGTCTCTCCCTAAGAACGACTTTGTCGAGAGGAGACACGCTGTCGAGGACCACTCCGAGGGTGAGCCGAGGCTGGAGCCAGTCTCAATGGTACATACTGATATGCAGGCTCCACCGACTTGTGGAGGAAGGTCAGGTACGTTGAAGCAGTCGCGAATGTTACGTTATGCGCGGATCTGATGTCTAGCTGGTATGTCGCCCTGCCCGCCATCATCGTCTCATCCATCTACGTCTACCAGCTAGAGAAGGAGCACGAGGAGCACCTCGCCCACGCCATGTGAGTACCGTGTCTCCATTGTCTCACGCTCTCGGGTAATCCCGGAGAACTGTTGTACATGCATCAAAAGTGCATCTGCTGATGGCAGTGAGGAGAACGGCGGTGTTCCGCCAGAGCGAAAGGTCTACTCGTACATGAACATGCGAGCCAAGGTGGGTTCTGCGAGCCTAGCGGCTACGGGACATGCTCCGTGTGGATCGCTGATGACAGCCATTCCCGTGGGGCAACCAGGCTCTGCTCTACAACGTGAGTGGATTCGCATCCTTTCCGTGCATCATTGGCTGATGAACAGGAGCGATACAACGTCGGCATCGAGGAGGAGGCTTAATCGTCGTTGGCCAGTGTCTGCATGCAACTTCGTTGAGGACGGAAGGGGGACGTGTGGAACACATTGGCAGAGGGTATTACATGCGCGAAAGACACCTAAATCACGGCCCCCCTCGGCGCCCAATCTCCAAACACCAACGCCGAAAAGCCCTCATACTCCGGGATATTGGTCAGGTTCTGCCATGAGCGAGGCGAATGCGTAAAGTGGAATCACCACTTACCTCGATTCCGCTATCAGGCACCGCCTCCCACACCCCTTTGCCCCACCTATCTATTGCTGGCAGACAGTCCACCAATCTCCTGCTCATGTCCACAGGTGTGGGCTGGTGCTCGCCGAGGATTAGTCCAATCTCTGAACCCGAGTACGAATCCTCCTGCAAGCTCTCGAGCAGTTTACGAATCATCACCGTGACACCCTTCTCGATGAGGAACGTTGCGTCAGGGGACCTCAAGTGTACGCGCGTTTGCTCGAGCAGGGAGAGCAGGTGCGGGCGGTCTGACGGCGGAGTCGTGGGCAGCGGGTTGTTGTGTGTCACGAGCGAGCTCGGGATGGGAGTCGGCGGGAAGACGTGCGGGAAGAATCTGCTGATGAGCACCATCCACTCGCTCGATGCCCAGCTCACGAGTACAGAGCAGCTCCAGACGAAGTCTCGATCGTTTCCACCCGTGCCCGTACCTCCCGAATGAGCGTCTCCCAGTCTTTGATCCCAAGTTCCCGTTTGAGAGCCATTCTGCGACTTAGCTTGGGACCTCGATGACCGCGATTAGACTCACCCGCCAAAGACATCCTCGACAGCCTGCTCGACTCGTTTGCCGATGGCCCTCCAGCCCTCGTGCAGGATCCACCACGAGTACATGAGGTACACCTGTTCGTCTTCGCTCTGCGCCGCGGACATCTGCTCCTTTCCTGCCTGGATCGCGGCAGGCGTCTCGGCAACGGGCTCCACCTGGACAGAACGGCCAAAAGGTAGGTACGAGGAGATCGCAGAGGGCAGATAGCGGGTAGGGTTGAGGACAGACGGCGTGTGACTCTCGACAAAGTCGGTTAAACCCATGGCGTCGGTGGAGAAGTAGCCGAGAAATCCGCGTTTTTGCTCAGGCTGCACCTGGTCGGCTTGGGGCAGAGCCGAAGCGACGTCATCGAGGTACCGTATCCGTGCCAGAGTCGCGAGCTGGGACGAGGTCAGGAGGTACAGGAGCGGGAGGATGTACGCGGTGGTGAGCGTTCGAGTGATGGCTTCGGGTCAGCGGTTTGGCCAAGCACCACGCCAGTACCCACTCTGGATTTTCAGATCACGCCATAGCTCCTTCTTTGTCTTGTTATTGGGTGGTTGAAGGGTGACGCTGTTCTGTGGCGGATGCGGGGGAGACTGCTGGAGTTGCGGAGATTGCTCGGACGGCGGAGAAGGCGAGAAGGACGACACATCGGTCGGCGGAAGCGAGATCGTCTGCGACAGCGTTGATGACACCTGCATTTAGGCCCTAGCTCGGCATTCGGATATGATTACACACCGTGTCCTCCTCTCGCCCCTGAACCATGGATGATCCGACCAACGACGGGTCCTCGCTCCCAGCGACACTACCCGCATTGAACTCGGACGTCCAGCTCTCTGCCACGCCGCCTTGCGCAGAGCTTCCACCTTCCTCGACCCCAGTGACTGAAGGCTCCGACGAGGAAGGCGGTACTGGCGGCAGAACCATACTGCTATCTGGCGTTGGGCCTGCGGTACTCGAGGGAGCAGATAAGCCTTGCAAAGCGGTAGACGTTGCCTCCACCGGGTATTCCATCGCCAGCTGTGGCTGCAGTGTCGGCAGTAGCGCATAGAGGGTGAAGGATATGGTAGAGATCAGGCTGGTGTAGTGCTGCTTCAGGCTGGGGTGAGTGGAGCGTTGCAGATTCCGGTAGAGCCTCGCTCACATATCCTTGTCCTTGCTTTCTCGTAATGCGCGAAGCCGTGCTTCCCGGGCTCGGTCCAGCAGATAAGACACGAGGATGTAAACCGAAGTCGTTGCGGTCCCGAGCCAGAGCAGACGGCGAACTCGGCGCGCCCATGGGTTCGTCTGCGGCGGCATGTCGCGGAAGGATGAAGGTTGATGATGGGTGACAGACAAGGTGACCCAGATTCTGACCGGCCGGATAGCGTCGGCGGCGATTACCCGTTTCGACGCGGCTCCAGGCAGCGGCACGTCCTTTGAACATGGGCCTTGCGTCTGTTGCCCATGGTCATGCATACTTCAATACTGTCTGCGGGACGTACTACAGCCCTAGGATATCTGCGACAGGATCTGCGTGCATGCACAGCGCGTCAAATGGTCGCATGCGACCCGTCATCCCATGGGCAGTCCGCCTCACCGAGATCCAGGGCGGCATTTACCGCCGATAGAGCTTCGATCCGTCGGTTACCTTGGACCGAATCTGCTTGCCCGGTGAGGAACGGTCGCCGAAGTTTCGTCCTACGTACAGTGTATTGCAGCCGTCGACCAAGGCGATACTCCATCGACAGGAACTTTCGACGTTCAGTTTGGGATCCGAGATTTAGAGAAAACGCTCAAGATGTCTTACAAGATCTTGCAAGCCACCGAAGACGACGTCGTGAGCTGCACGCTTTCCCTGTCCTGATGACCCGAGCTGACCATTCAGCCTGAGCTGCTGGGCCTGATCGTCGACCTCGTACGTGTGACAAAGTCAGCCATAGCCTTTACTGATCACTAGGCGGTGTACGAGAAGGAGCCCGATGCAGTCGTCGCGACTCCCGAGCTGGTATGCGACCCTAGCGTGACTCCACTTCAACTTAGCTGACGACAGATGATTGAAAACATCTTCAAGAACAAGTTCGCCGAGTGTCTGATCGCGCGTTTGGAGACCAAGGATGGCTCCAAGGGCGAAGCAATCGGGCTGGCTCTGGTGCGTGGTCAGCTGCAGTGCTCGATTCCGGTTTGACGCATAGTACTTCTTCACCTTCTCGACATGGCTTGGTGCTCCTGGGCTCTACGTACGTTCTCAGCATACCTTCACCGGGCTCTCATTCACGGACAGCTTGAAGACCTGTACGTCAAGCCCGAGTACAGGGGTACAGGGCTCGGCAAGCGGCTGTTCGGCGAGCTCGGCGTGATTGCCAAGGAGAAGAAGTGCGCCCGGGTGGAGTGGAGGGTGCTCAAGGTGCGCCAGATTTCGCGATTGATTGCCTCGAGTCTGATCGTAGTGGAACCAGCCATCGATTGACTTCTACGTCAAGCGCCTCGGGGCTGAACCGCAGAGCGAGTGGGAGGGCATGAGGCTGGAGGGCGAGGAGTCGATCAATAGGCTGGTCGGCCTCAAGCAATGATTCCTGCGCCTTTGAAGCGATTAGCAGGTTTGCGAGTGGGAGAGAAAGGATGAAGTAAGCTCAGCTGGGACTGTGAATCCAGATTGACCGGTAAAGACCCGCACGTGGCATGTCGCGCGCATCATGTCTCGGTCATTCCTGCCGGTATGCATGAAACGCGTCTGACCGATCCCCACCTCTTGTGTCTCAACTGGTCCTATATCGCAGCCGCAATATGTTTAACGCTGTCCGCGAGCAATGGAGATGCGAACGAAAGCGATGAGTGAAACAGGTCGACGGATTTCATCACTGTCTGCAGCAGGACGTCCCAGCTCTACCTTGTGGTGAGTACGAGCCGTTGCAGTCACAGCGTGCACGATCGCTGGGAGCCTGACGGAAGAGACCTAGTCGTCCCTGTCTCACTCGACAGGTCAAGAGACGACCTCTGGACGTGCATTGATGTTGCACGCGCCTGACTTGGTGAGCGTGTGGCGATGGTATCAAGATGAAACGTGAGGGGTTGCGCTATGACCTCCTCATCTGCCATACAGACTTCCTCGACCGCAGCTTCAACATACTTTCTCACACTCGCACTAACGCCTTAACTTGATTCTTCTTCTTAATGTGTGCTAATCATCTCTGGCTTTCCTCCTAGAATACACTCCACTCAGCCCCTCCGTACTCCATCGTGTGTCTCCTTGACCACTCCGCAACCCAGCCACGATGGCGGACTCCGCTCCTCCTCCACCAGATCCTCCATCTCCTCCCGAGTTCGACGACGATCCATCGGATGGCCCAGACACCCTGACCACGCCGGCGAAATTGGTCGTCCGCAATCCCTCCTCCGGCGACATTCTCGACACGCCACCAACACCCGCAATCACCTCAACGATCTTCTCTCCGATCACCCCACGGCCTCCACAGACACCGGCGACCCGTCCCAGCTTTTCTTCTCCACTCCAGCAATCTCGGACGTTACCGGAGCTCGACCTCAACTCTCCTCAGACGTCCGGCACGAGGACCAGAGAATCCTCGGATGAGGGACGCAAGGTGTCCTCCATCGCGGCCGAAGTGGGCTCTGACCTTGAGTGAGGTGATGAAGGCGACCTTTGCTGACGACAGGCCCAATGAGACGCCCTCTCGGAGTAGTGGGGTCCTCGATCCGTGAGTGATGTCACCGAAAAAGTGAGCAGATCCAGGCTGATCTCCAGCGAAGATGCACGGCGTCAATACGGCCCTCGGGGTCTGGATTCGCCGATCACGCCCGCGCAGGCTGCTAGGTCGCTCGCCATTCCCAGGGCACATCAGGAAGCAGCAGCGACGGCGAGAGCCATTCAAAGGAGAACGTTACCACGCATCCTCCCGCGTGGACAAACCCCAAGGGGTACCCCCCGCGACCGAAATTCGATCTCCCCTCGTCGCCCCACTCGAGACGAGTGTGCTCAAGACGACCTCACAGATGCTCGCGACGTCCTTGATTTCACAGTACCCGGCTTCCGCTCGGCCCTGAACGTCCACTATCCGGCACATGAGCTCAGTCCCGACCACCCCGACTATGAAGCCACTCGCAGGCAGAGATTGGCCAGTAGGCTCCAGAAATACCCCTCGGAAACCTTTCGTAGGCTCGCGGGAGATCTGAACGCCGGATCTGAGCAGTTTCGTCGGCTCATGAGAGATGCCGACCCCAAGATCCCGCCGAGGACTCCGTTGCGGAGAGCGTCTACGGGTTATGCCGACCGCTACCGGCCCACGAGCTGGTCTGAGAGAGAAGCCAGGTGGGTAAGGCGTGCTGAGTGGCGCTGACGATCAGAATCAGACCTCACCCGGTGGACATCACCGACTGGGCGTCATCAATCCCAGTTGGAGGCATCTCACCGAACGTGGCAAGTCCCATCGAGCCCATGTCCGCCTTCAGCTCCGACACGGAATCAGAAGACCTCGACTCTCTGACGGACACAGCGTCCACCGGCGACGTTAGACAGGATCCCCATCCTGCACGAATAGTGATGAGAGCAAGGTCACGCTCGGCACCTGGCGCTCTGCCAAGTAATAACCCGTCTCAGAACCTGGCCAATCTGAGAGGAGCTTATGGCGCATCCGCCCTGTCACATCTCGGGCCGCAAGAACAGCCATCGGCGTCAGACATCCGACCCGAAGGTGAAGCATCAGCGGGCCAGTCGTCAACAAACACATCGAGACCAAATCACGTCCTAATGGACCTACCTCAGCTCATCCCTGCAATGACTCGATTGCCACCCTCTGAGAACAGCGAAACAAGCAGTGTCCCGGGATCAGTCGAAATGGAGTACGTCGGCCTCAGCTCAGAGATCGTTTGCTGACTGACAGACGGTCACCGGTCAACTTGGCTCTTCTAAGGCCAGGTCTGTTTCCTACCGCGCCGTCCTCACCCCTGGCGCGCGTGCCCAGGTCGTCGCCGTTTGCGAACATAATTTCTATCAACCTGTCAGCTTCCGTTGTTTTGCAGTGAGTGAGACTTATATAATAATCTGTAGCGCTGACTGTCAGACCATCACCGGCACCTCTGGCTCTGCCGCCGCCGATTTGCCCGCCTCCTGTGTCACTTGGACCGCTGTCTACGTCTGCGCCATCCGTGGTACAGCGCCCTCCCACGTTTGGCCCGCACGTGTTCGTTTTCGAGGGCCGCGGAAGGGTGCCAAGGAGACGGCCGTTACAGGTCCTCGACTATGATGGCAACCCGGTGACCCTTCCGTTGGACGGTGGCGAACAGATCCCATCCCCATCTCCGACGAGGACGAGCACGAATCGCTATGTGAACGGATTTGCGAACGGCCTCGTAGATGGCTCGCCGGGGCGTCATGTCAACGGCTTTGCTAACGGTCATGTCAGTGGAAACGTCAATGGACACGCCATCTCCACGCGTCAAGCTATTTCGGGCGGGCCGCCGATGTTGACCCTTCGCCCCGGATCTGCGTCTACCGTTCCGGCTTCGTCCAATCGCACCACGCCAATCCTACCGCCACCTTCCCACACCGCCCCGGCGCACGGAGCGATGCGTCCGAGCGATATACCCGCAGCGTCTCCCGCACCTGCTATCCGGGGTCGGCTTCTTGGCGACGAGTTTGGTCGTCACCCAGGCACAGGCTCAGGTCTCAACCCTCCCGACCAGACACTCTCAGTAGCTGAGCCGAGATCGGTTGGGAAGGGGAAACGAAGAGCTGACGAAGCAGCGCTTGTATGTGTAGAGTTGTCTGATGACCACAGCTGACGCCAGACGCCGCCCTCTGCGAGCGCTCGGCGCGGTGCGCTACACAAGACTGCTAGAGCGGGCAATCCTTCTCCTACGGAATGCACGGATCGCGGAGTACGCTTCGACGATGTCCCCACTCCGCCTGCTGCGCGACAATGCGAGGATCAGACTCCAGCGACGCAAGAGCTCGAGACTCCCTCAACGGGTCTCAGCGAGGATGTCGACAGAGACCCCGAGGCTGAAATGGACGCTTTGCTGGTTGAGCTACTGGCGATGGAGGAGTCTGAGCGACGTGGCGATGATGTAACGGTGTGGCGACGAGGATTGTGGCGACGATACGAGCTGGTAACTCTTCCTTTCAGCCCTTCAGAAGCGATGCTGATTCTAGCTGTGGAGACGAATCAGCTCCGTTCTTGGCGACAGCCCGGAGCACCACGTCGCTCGTGCTCTCTTCCAGGTGAGCTGCACGCGCTCCAGTAACGCTGATCGTAGACGCCGCCTGCCGAATACCAAGCGATTCATGATGAGCTGCGAGACGCTACTCCAGAGTCTGCCGGTCCAAGTGGAACATCTCTGGATTTCGACGAGACACCCATTGCTGTCGAGCGCGTTGGACTGCGGTCTCCGCCACCACAGTATCAATCGCCAAGGCTACCAGGGGATGCTTCGCAATTGCTTGCCCGAGGGTTGGGCATTCTCGAAAGCACATCCGCGGAGCGAAATTTGTCCGTAATAGCCGCAGATCCGCCCTTGGCTCCGTTGGAAGAGACATCTGGACCGCTGGTGACGCAAACGGCGGGGACCGCGCAGGCAACAAACTCACTCACGGCCGCAATAAGGGGCGCTCTACCGATGATCGACGATAGCCTTGCGACCCTTGTTTCCGATTGGCCTTCCATCACTCTCACATCGCCGACTCCCATTCCGGTCCAGGCTCACCAATTGGAGAGTACTTTCAATGTCCCGGACACCCCACCGTCGTACTGGGAGTCAGTCTTGGACTCCGAGTCGAATATCGCCGATGAGCGTTTGGGCGACCCTGCAAGGGCCGGAGGCTGGAGGCGACGAGCCAGCTGGGCGATGGGCATTGGCTCATTCGAACACGCCGCCACCGAGACCGGCTTGCTGCCTTCCCCACTCGATCCTCCGACTCACCTCAATTCGCACGATAACGATCCGGTCTCTGAGTCGATCGCCCGATTACAGATTCGGCCAGATCGACCGCTGCTCCGGCGCAACGGCTTTACAATGCCGGATCTTGTCGAAGCACGAAGGGTGATTGAAGGCGATATGAACGTCGAGCACAGGTCTGCAAGCCTCAGCGAAGATGTGTGGCCTTACCACGCTCCGCAATCTGCTTATCTCGGAGCCGACATCGATCGTGAATTCTTAGCGAACCTGACGAGGAATGCGGTGATGCGACGTATGAGTCCCCGAAACCCTTAGATGAAGCTGATCGGCAGGGTCTCGTGTGCCAAACGAGGCGGGTGGAGCCGATGGCGACTTCCCCAGCGAGGAAGCCAGCTCTCGCCACCTGACCACGTGGACCTCCCAAGAGGACGCAATTGAATCCATCACGCCGGAAGACAGCGTCGAGGTGCCCGGATACAGTGTCAGTCCATTTCAACAGGGCGAAGGTGCAGAGACGGACGGTCCTGAAGACGGACACGAGGCCGGTGTGCCGACATGTCTCTCACGCTCGCACTCGGCCCCCTCACAGATCCCGCAGCCACTATTAGCCGAGATGGAACCGGACGAAGGCGGATCATCTGGCCCGCAACAAGGCACAATGCAGGGGGAACTACGACTGCAGATTGAGAATCCGCCTGCGGAGGTGCAAGCTCTGGAGATGCAGAACGTGGCGGGGTTCCCCACGGCGGAACAAGCCGTCAATGGTTTGCCTACCGGTGAGCCATCTTTGGAGGCTTCGCCTCTTGAGACGCCTATACAGGCGGCGAACATCGAAACGCCACAAGTCGAATCGCAAGGAGCGGCTACTTCACCGCCAGCCAG
>CAUG01000371.1:21202-31959 GCA_000442785.1 Papiliotrema flavescens NRRL Y-50378
TGGGCCATCATCACCGCCGCAAAGGCAAACCGGGCGACCCAACACCACTCCGGTGACCGACGCGACACACCTTGCAACACCCACGTCCAGCAGCGCTCGTCGTGAGCGCGCGCGAAGACCGAGACGTGCCCCGATTGGTCTCGATGAGGAGGCCAGAGTTCCCGATCCGACGGGCTCATCGACCTTGATCGACGACGTACATCGGCGCGAGTCCATTTATGAAGCCAAGAGACCCGCACCTTCACCTCCGACTACGACCGCTCATGCGCCCACGCTGCCGCCCATTCAAAGTGGAGCGTCCTTTGGCGGGACTGTACTCCCCTCTCCGCCTCCCCCAGTGTATACTCCACCCCGCGCAGGCTCGAGCGGGGCCTTACCGACAATCGGAGAAGCCTTTCACCGCGCCGGACGGTATGTGGCGGAACACAGCACGCCCAGACCCCGAGGTCCGAATCCTATCATTAGCATCACCCCGCCCAGCATTACCGAGGGACGGGACTCCTTCTTTTGCGATGATCCGATTGACGCGCCCGACGTCATGACCCCTATGACACCGGCTGCGGGCGGTCAGAATACCGATGTCAACTTTTCACCGCCGGACGCTGATCTCGAGCGAGGTGAAGGCGGCGAGGGGGAACGGCAGCATGGGCTGAGACTGCACGATCGGTATGAGCAGGTCGCGGGGTGGTTTGCGGGGCTGTTCGGCAAACTCATGCATTGGCGCGGGAGGAGACACGACGACCATGCCCATTAGGACATGAGAGAACTTTACGTCCAACAAGCCTGCTTGACGGGAGGTCGATGCCACATGCGAAGATAGGTAGAACGATAGACGAGTGCATGTGAGAGACGATACTATGCATTGTAATTTATGTTACTTCGTGCAGCAGCCATACTGTCCACAGCTAGACGCTGTCCAGGCCAAGCACGCCCCGCACTTCTTGCATGGTCTGGCGGGCTTTGGCTCGAGCAACCATCTTGCCCCTTTCGGCTATCTGCCGCAGGAAAGCGTGGTCCCCGCGGATTTGCTCGTACTCGACCCGCACGGGGCTCAGCTCGTCAACGACAACCTCCGCGACCCGCTCCTTGAGCTTGTCGACTGTCCACCCATCTCTCGTGACGAGCTCCGCCAGCTCAGCGGGTCCGCGCGACGCGTCGTCGAGTGCCGACCATATGAGCAAGATGTTCGACAGGCCGGGCCGGAGGACGGGGTCGTACGATATCTCCTTGTCGCCTTTTGCGACTGGCGGCTCGACGATCGCGGCGTGGATCTTGGCGTGAATGTCGGCGGGCGGGTCGGTGATGTAGATCCGGGACAAGGCGCTCGGGTGAGATTTGGACATCTTCGCGGTGGGATTTTGGAGGTTGAGGATGCGGTTCGTGGGTACTGGTCCGTCAGCGCTCGGCTCATCGCATGAGCGGCCGATCCGAGCGGGCGGAGGAGGAAAGAAGGTTGGGGCGGATCCGGACGCCAGACTCACCGACCATGGGCTCCGGGATGGGGAAGATGCGCCGGTGCGTCGTGTTGAACGTCTCGGTGATGTATTTTGTCAACGCCATATGTGGACTCTGGTCGTCTCCCACCGGGACCAGGGTGGATCTATCATCAAAAGACACTCCAGAGAGCGTGTGGGGTGCCCAGCTCACTTGTATAGCAGTATGTCGGCCGCTTGCAGGACCGGATACGCCAAGAGACCCAGCCGGAGATCCGCCTCGGAGATGCTGTCGACAGACGTGGCCGATTTCGTTGCCAGCTGATTCTGGAATCAGACTTCGTCCATGAGAGATCGATGTCCACGGCGGTGCACGCGGACGTACCTTCCAGCTTGTCATCTCCATGAGCTTGGAGACGGGACACACGGCATTGAGCGCCCACGCCAGCTCAGTATGCTCAGGCACCTGACGTCAGCTTCATCTCCGGCGTGGCTCAGCGCGGCGGAGGCACCCACATCCTCCTGAAAGTATATACAGGTACGATTCGGATCGATTCCGGCAGCAATCAGCACGGCGAGGATGTCTCGGCGGTCATGTCGGAGCTGATGGGCTTCGCGGTAGATCGAAATAGCGTGCAGGCCAGCGATGCAGAGGTAGATTGGCGTCGAGGGAGAGGACGTGCGCTGAAGCTCTACGAAAGGCTTGATGAATCCCAGGTAGTTGCCCAGCTATGAGTTAGTTTCGTGAAATGTGGTCGGGTGCATATGGCCTTACGTGAGGCGTTCCTGTAGGCTGGATGCCCGTGAAGATGACAGGATGAGGCTCATTCGGCTCGGGGCCCTGTTCCAAATCCGACTGATCTTCTTGATGTCTCAGAGCGATCACTTCGGTTGCGCTTGTGCTTGGCATCGCTGGACACGGGTAGCTAGTGCGAGTTATAGCTGTGATCGCATACAAGACCAAGTCCACATTCCAGCGTGTGCGAGTGCAACACACAAGGCAGTTGACCCACATGCGGCTGCCCTCCGCCAAGACGGTCCACAACTGCCGGCCCGGAGATAGACTGCGACTCCGCTTTGGCTCAGGGACAGAGGGCAGGAGCTAGCCAAGCGGGGAAATACACAAGGCTAGCGACGCAGTAGTTTTCACGCGGCGATCGCCGCTCAAAGCCCAATCGGCCGCTCAGCCCAGGCAGTCGCATCATACTCGCCGACGCCGACAGGCTAACCATCCCTTCCCCCTTCAGGCTTCACCTGTCTGCCATCCCATCCTGCCTACTCTTCCCATAACATCGTCCTTTCTTTGCCAGACACAGTCCATACCCGCTCGGCATCGTCGATACCCTCCGTCACACACCAGCACGGCTCCGCTCGCGTCCTCGCAGCTGCCTCGCTCGCGCACACGTGGAGAAGGGAACAACACGCACCTCCACCGCTGCCTCACCCGGTCTCATCCACCTGCGCTAGTTCACATCCTCCCTCTTACGCCCCCGGCCGACCTATGCTGCCGGTGTCGACTTGCGCAACATGTCGAATCGCAAATCACCGGCCGCCGTGCCTCAGCCATACCAGTATCGGCCACTAAATGTCCGAGATGCGCTCAGCTACCTGGATCAGGTCAAGGTGAGTTGACCGTTCTATATAGTGTTATCCGCCTCGCATCCGCCCTGCCCATCGTGACACGGCGATCCTACCTCTTGGCGGTAGCATTCGCATATCCAGCGAAGACAATGATGTACGCGACAGCCCATCTTGTCGTCGCTGGAATGTGCTGTGTCGTTGTCTCACCTCGGTTCTCGGCCAGCTCCGGGTTTCAATTTGGACCAGCATCAGCCAGTTTGGTCCCCTCGTCGCCTGGTTACACCCTCACACCCCTCCACCTCCACCCTGGCTCGTCATGTTCTCTTCTTGATTATCCACCTCTCCTTCCTGTTCTACCTCACTGTCATGGCGTGGTACGGCATCCACGCGGCCCCAGAGCTCATGGCCCAGATCCAGTTCCAGACCGAGCCAGAAGTGTACAACCGCTTCTTGGACGTCATGAAGGAGTTCAAGGGGCAAATGTAAGTCATCAAGGGTCGCCGCTGCCCAGTCAGCTTACTCGCAGTATCGACACGCCCGGCGTCATTGATCGAGTGTCCACCCTATTCAGAGGCCACCCAGCTTTGATCCAAGGCTTCAACACTTTTCTCCCACCCGGTTATCGCATAGACTGTACCACCGATGATGGGGACCAAACCATCACCGTGACAACCCCGACGGGCACCATCCGCCAGGTCACGAGCGGAATCAACAAGAAAAAGGAGGAGAAGGTCAAGAAGGAGGCGGACGTGAAGCCATCTGTGAGCACCGTCACGACCCACACTTGAGCATTCCCACTGAATCCAGGCATCCACCTCTGCTTTGTCTGCTGGACCCCCTCCCTTGCCCGCTGGCGCTCGCACGACTGCCAACCCTGTCGTGAACAACCCGCCGCCGGCCCGCAAGCCCAGCAACACTGCTGCCCCTTCCAACGTCCCCATACCCCCGCAACCCGCAATCCCGGTCCAACCTTCCGGCCCCTCCACGCCGAACGTGGCTCAATTACTCGCGCAGACTGGCCGGTCAAGTGGCCCTGGCCATGTTCTCGAGTTCAACCACGCTATCTCGTTCGTCAACAAGATCAAAAACCGCTTCAGCACCGACCAGGAGACGTACAAGCAGTTCTTGGAGATCCTGCAGACGTACCAACGGGACACCCGGGACATCCAGGAGGTCTACGAACAGGTCACGAAGCTGTTCATTGGCGCCCCGGATCTGATCGACGAGTTCAAGCAGTTCTTACCTGAGAACGGATCGGGCAGCATCGGTTTTGGGTCATTCGTGCAGGCTGCTGGCGTTAGCATGGCGCCGGAGAAGGCTCCTGCGAAGAGGGGGGAGAAGGCAAAGGATGTTCCGCCAGCTAAGAAGAGGCGAGGAGGTCCGGCCGATCCCAAGGGAGCGCCAAAGGTGAGTCGTGGATCTTTGAGCCCCGCTAAAAGACAGAAGAAGCCCAACCAGCGGGCCGAGAGTCCGTCAGGCGAGGACGAGGCGCCGATCACGTACCCCACGAACGGCCCGCAGACCCTCGCATCACCGGACGAGGTCGCGTTTTTCGACAAAGTCAAGAAGTTCATCGACGACAAGGTCACGTACCATGAGTTCTTGAAGCTCATCAACCTGTTTGTGCAGGACATGATCGACATCAAGACGCTCGTGGAGCGGGCGGAGAACTTCATCGGCAATGCGGGCGATGTGTGGACGACGTTCAAGCGGATTGTCGGCGCAGACGACATGAACTTTGTTGGCCCCAACCCGTCCAGCGCGCAAGGCGGCTACGGTTTCGGCGGCATGATCTCTGTGGACAACCAGGTGGTGGAGAACACGCCGATGCTGGAGCGAGCGAAGCCGTATCTCGATGGACCGAAAGTGAAGAGTTACGGGCCGAGCTACAGGAAGCTGCCCAAAACGGTGCGTTCTAGTCGCTGATGATGTGTACCGTGACTGATGATAGGAGGTGAACCTGTACTGCACTGGGCGAGATGCTATGTGCTGGGAGGTGCTCAACGACGAGTGGGTGTCTCACCCCACCTGGGCGGCCGAGGACGCTGCGCCGTTCATGGCGCACAAGAAGAACGCGTATGAGGAGGCACTGCACAAGTCCGAAGAGGAGCGACACGAGTACGACTACCACATCGAGGCGAATTTGCGGACCATCGCTCTGCTCGAGCCGCTCAACAACAAAATCCAGACCATGGACCCGGAGGAGCGAGCCCACTTCAACCTCAAGTCCGGTCTCGGCGGTCAGTCCAAGTCGATCTACCAGCGAATCATCAAGAAGGTGTACGGCAAAGAGCTCGGCCCGGATGTCATCCGCGCGATGCACGAGAACCCTGTCGTTGCGATGCCGATCGTTATAGAACGACTGAAGGCCAAGGACGAAGAATGGAAGAAGGCGCAAAGGGAATGGAACCGGGTGTGGCGAGAGCAGGACGCCAAGAACTTCTACAAGGCCCTGGACCATCAGGGTGTCGCGTTCAAGACGAGTGATAAGAAGGTCCTCTCACAGAAGAGCCTGATCGCGGAAATTGAGAGCCGACGACGGGAGCAGAGCAATCTGCGAGCGGCTCTGCTGGACAAGTCGACTTTCCGCACCAAGCCGCAGTTCGAGTTCACCTTCACCGATGTCGAGGTGCTCAAGGATGTACTGAAGCTTGTGATCATCTATCTCGACCGCATCAACAACAACCTCACAACCGCGGACAAGGATCGCATCGAGCGCCATTTGCGAGACCTCGTCCCGCACTTATTCTTGTACGACAAGGACGAGTTCGACGCCGACTTTGGGGACGCCGAGCATGCGTCTGCCGAGGACGATGCGTCTGACGAGTCGGACGGCGATGTGAGTATGGCGGACGATGACGAGACGGCCAGTGTTACGGCAACGAAGAAGAAGCAGAGGGGCGCGCCGGCTGCCGATCTGAGGAAAAAGCTCTTAAAGCAAGTCGGGGAGAAGGAGGGCCGCGAGGCAAGGGGCGTGACGTTGACGCCTGGACTGGACGACGAGTCGGCAGATGGCACGCCGGCCACGGAGGACCGAGCCGAGACGCCCCTGCCTGTCCCGGCCGACCCGGAGGCCGTGGCTGAGGCTGTTGAGAAGGACAAGGCGGTCGCGGAGGCGAGTGAGCAGACTTGGGTGCAGATTGACACGCCGGGTGCTTCCGAGGGTACGCCTGCGGCATCGGACGGCGGTGAGGCGAACAAGCCGGCTACCAAACGCAAGGCAAACTTCTTCTCCAACAACCACTATTACGTCCTCATCCGTCTCGTGGAGGTGAGTCGCGCGCGAATGCTCGCGAGTGCGCGCTGACCTACAGATCCTATATGCTCGACTGAAGAAGTGCAAGGACTACGCGGATGAGCTGGCCCGGGAGAAGAAGCGCCCAATCAACCCCGTGGCTATCAAGCTGGGTCTCGCCGAACCCGACACGCAGTACTATGGTATTGAGGCGGGCGAGAACCCGGCGCAGCACTACTACACCCATCTTCTGTCCATGGCGGAACGGCTGTTCGAGAACGAGACGGACGCGGCGACTTACGAGGAGACGCTGCGGTTGATGTTCGGTACCAAGGCGTACATCATGTTCACCCTCGACCGGGTGGTCGGCGCGATCGTCAAGCAGGTGAGTCATGCTCGGTCTGCTGACGTGATTTCTCCACTGACAAAAGACTCAAACGGTGTTGGGCGACATGAAGAGCCAGGAGCTGTTTGCTCTGCTTGTGCGCGATCGCGCGGCGGAGAAGACGTCGACGAGGCAGCAGATCGCGTATAGGATGCAGGCGGAAGGTGTTCTTGGACCGGACGAGAACCTGTTCAAAATCGAGCATGTGAGCATCGTGTGCTGTGGTGCGACACAGCTGACAGTAGCACTATGACACGGAGGGACTCAGCATTCAGCTGTTGGGCAAGGAGGACTTGACGGTGGACGACGCCGAGACGACACAGGAGAAGTGGAGGCAATACATCGAGAGCTACGTTCTGGTGAGTGCGATGCTGAAAGACGGGCCGTGAGCTGACGGCAGACGCACCCCACCGAGGGTTTGCCGCAGCGAGTAGACCAGCCTTTCCTGAGCCGGTAAGCGATGCCCCGCTTGTATCACGATTCTGCGCTCACCTCAGCACACTCGCAGAGATCCCCGAGGACCTCCCGCCCAAGTCATTTGAGACCAAATCCGGGCTCGAGATCAAAATTGCGCTTGGCAACTACCGGATGTTCTTCACCCCCGGAACGGAGGACTACTTCCACCGCTTCAGCAAGGACGTCAAAGATGCGGCGACCACCAGCGCCAGCGAGACGGAAGCGGCTGAGCAGGGCAAGAAGAAGCTGAACGACTTTGTCAACTCTAAGCTTGGCTTGGACTCGATGGACGTCGACGCGCCGCCGGCGGCAGCGGCGGTAGCGGCCCCGGCGACGGGTGCGGCCGCATAAGGCGTCATGCTCTGATCTTTACCAGGCTTCGCGTTCTTTGGATGTCCCATTGTTGTACAAAATCCGACGTCTCCCCGCCCTCCCCCGGTCCCGCAACCCGGCCATCAGCCGTGACAGGCATGCGAATGTGTCCATCGTTTAGGTCCGATATAGCCCCATCTCCCCGCGCAAAGTGTAGACATTCATTTGGTGATACCGTACACAGAAGAGTTCAGTATGAAATGGATGGATATGATCGAGCCTGCGGGCGTCGCTGCACCATCACGGGTCGCGCTGTATTGACACATACCTGCTTGAACTCCTCCATCCCACGGGCTTGAGCTCGTGTGCGCTGCAGCCCTACTGTGAGCCGCCTGAACCTCGGAGCAAGATTGCATGGTTTCGTATATATTGTACGTAGGTCCCCGTCGTGCCCGGCGTGATGATTCATTCACCCGATGGCGATGTCGTCTATACATTTCACTTGATGCCCAATTATGTTCATCTCCCACTTCCCGCGAAGCTCGATGTCCCGTAGGTCCGGACACCCCCGGATAGACTGAAGACGCATCAGGCCTTGCCGTCTTTGGCCTCGGTCTCAGCCGCGACTCCCGCCTCAGCCTCACTCTCGAGCGGGACCTCCTTCAAGCTCTTCACGCTGTCCTTGGGCGACGTGTCCGCCTCAGCGCCGCCCTCGATCTCCTTATCCTTGATAATGGGGCTCGGCTCCAGCTTCTCCTCTTCCGTTGTAGCTTGTGCTTCCCCCTCCCGCGAGGCCTGGTCGAGGCCACCGCCCTCGGCTTGTGCCGGTATCGTCCCCGGTGCGTCGTCCGTCAAATCAATTACATCCTCCTGCACCGGTGCGGGCGGCAGATCCTTGTCCTTCTCCGCCTGCTCGCCCTTCTTGCGCGAGAAGAAGTTGCTCAGACTCCGCGCCGTAGCCGGCTTCGTTTCGGTAGCCGGCGTGCCGGGCTGCACGGCCTTCGTCCATCCACTGACGAAGCTTGCCAGCGGGGTCGAGCTGGCCGGTACGGCGCCGACAACTCCCTCCGTGGGCAGCTCGCCTGGCGTAGGCACTGGCGACATGGCGGGCGTGATGGACCCGCGGACAGACGAAGGCGGCGAGAAGTGTTCACTGGGCGTCGCGGGCGGCTCGACGGCCGTGGAGAGCGCAGGGGACATCGGGCCCTGCTTCCACAGCTTGAAGCCCCATCCGCCCTGTTTCTTCGTCTGCGCCTCGTTCTCCTGCGCAGTCTCATCCGGGTCTTTATCGGTGGGCAGCGGTGGCAGACGAATGTTCTTCAACAGCTCCTGGTCCGCTGCGCCGCCTTCTGTTCCTCCGCCGGCCATAAACTCCCGCAATGCCTTCAAACACACCTCGCTCGCTTCGCGTGCCTCCTCCGCGTTCGCAAGCTTTGCCCGCACCGCAGCGAGCTCGTTGCGGAGCGCCGCCTCTTCCGAGCGAGATGGCGATTCGGTCATCGACGTCGAAGTCGGTATCGAGTTGGACGACTGGCGCTTGCTCATCTGCGGCGGAACCGGTAGCGGGGTCGACTCATCGAAGAATGACCCCTGGTGGACGGGCGACGAGCTCGAGCCGCCAGTGGAGGTTACCGCCCCGCCCGAGCCCAAGCGCAGCTCACGTAGCCCTCCCGTCCGGGGCGCGTTGAGGTTCGGCGACGTGAACGCTGGATCGCGCGAGACAAGGTGCAGCGTATCACCAGGCTCGGACTGTGAGCTCTGGCGTCGGTGTGCCCGGCCCACCATGATCGATGACCGCTTGTTCGCCTTGCTCGTGGGCGCCTCGACCGGCGCCAGAATCTCCTCTGCCTCCGTCGAGAGTCCCAGGCCTCCAGCGCCAGGAGGCAAGTGGCTGAGACGCTTCCGGTCCTGTTCCTGCTTCTGCAGCATCCCGACTCCCCGTCGAGCCTGCTCGACCTGACCACGCAGCATCTCGACGCTCTCCTCGGCCATCTCTCGCCTTTTCGTCTCCTCTTGCAGCTGTTTCTCGACAGCCTCCTTCGCAGCGGCAAGGAATGCGTACTGGTCTTTCAGCTGCGCGTGCTCGGTCTCGAGGTCGGTAAGCGATGAGAGACGCGTAGCCTGGGTCGAGAGGAGAGTCTGGGAGCTGGCGAGCGACGCGCGCAGCTCAGCGATGAGCGCGTCAATGTTGATTTCGGGCGGGGGCGTCTCGCCTTCGGGCTCGTCGTCGTCGATGACAGCCGCTGTGGATTCTGGTACGGGCGAGCCGGGTGTGGGAAGCGACTCGTCCACCACAGCAGTCTCGGCCTCTGCGGGGTTGGGCGACATGCTGTGCTCGAGTCGCTGTTTGCCGGGAACTGACAGAGTGAGGCGGCTCTTGTGCGCTGCACTGCAGGTATCGTATTCGCGATGCTACGCCGCGGGTTGGAGGAGTTGCGTTCTGCGGCGTGTAAGTCATGATTCACGCCGTGCGAATTGCCAGATCGTCATAGGACTCACGCGTTTGGGCTGGGAAGGGACGCGATCAACGCAGCAGAGGAAATACCACGAGCGTGATTGCGACGACGGGATGTCAATCCCAACAAGGAGGGTGCCGGGTTCGGGAAGGTGGACGATGTGTATGCGGTCGTATGTATGATGAGGCAATGTTGACCGGGAGGCGAGGTAGACTAGGCGTGGTCGCGGTTGCAATTGCGGGGGTGATCAAAATAGTCCACTACGCTGCGGTTTGCCTGTAATCGCGTCACCTTGTTTCACCTGCGTTTCACTCGAGCTCGCTCGTCCAAGAGGACACGCAGAGACGCGCTAGCCTATGAGACAAGATGGCGAGGTCGGAAGGAGCAAGAGAGACTATGCGCTGAGTGTTGACTTTACTCGCACAAGGCCTGCTCGATACCGTGCGAGTCCAAGTATAGCAACGTGCGACGCCTCTTCGCCCCAGTGGCGGCCGCCCCTCGCCACGGTTCACATCCAAGCACCGATACGCAGCTGTGCCCAGCCGTCATGCATCCCACAACAAGCAAGCTCTGACCAGATCAGGCTTGGTGATGGTAACGTCTTTGACTCATCCATGGTCATTCGGCGCTTGTCGGGAGATGCACTATACTGGTGGCTGCATGACTCATGCGAGGCGTGACCGAAGCTCTGCAGCTTCGCTGCGTAAGGGCTCGAGCTGCGAGTGACGCCTTTCAAGAGGTCTTGGAGAGGCAATATGTTGCATCTACAGGCTCTCACTCTTGCCGCGTCATCACTGCTCCCTTGAGCCCACCTGGCCCTTAGTCCTTGTCCTTTCATATCACCAAGTAGCCCTCAGATGGTGCCACCATCACTGTCAGAGTCGAGACTCTGCCCGACC
>CAUG01000374.1:0-13272 GCA_000442785.1 Papiliotrema flavescens NRRL Y-50378
CGGAAGTCTGGTATTCTAGACCTTAACTCGCTTTCTCCGCAATGTAGTCCATGTTCGATAGACCGTATACCCTTGACGGGTTGCGCAGGAAGTACACTGGGCGGAGAGGATCTGCGACTTGGCGATACAAGAGCCGTTCGGTGTTGAGCGTTGCATCCCGAGGGCTGCAGGTGTCGGTTGCCAGACCATCCGGCGTCTCCATCGTGAGCTGGGCGAAAGCAGCAGCCCCTACCCAGATCAGCGCGCGCAGTCTCAGCCCATTGCGGACAAAACTCGCCCAAGTATAGCGATTCTTCCATCTCATTCTCCTCGAGGTCAAGAGATGGATAATCCTCTAACTCGGCCTAGACATCAGCCGCTCTCTAACGCCGTGTGTCCCATGGCGATCATTCACTGATACATTGGCCTCTTCGTCCGAGTCATTGTCCTCGAGCCCGCTCAACATCATCCCGAAAACTTGGGCCTGTTTGTCATCTCGAGGCAGAGATGGGCTGCGTCGGGGTGCCAGCCGCGATGGTCCACCCTCGTGCGCGTCCAGGTCTATCCTCCAGCTCTGTGCATAGGCTCGTCCGGGAGTACTGTTACCCGGTCCCGGAGACGATGTGTCATCGCGTGGACGTGACTGGTGACGCGCCAGTGGAGGCGCATCGAAGGCGCACGTCTTGCCCGTGCGGGCACAGCGGCGGCATGGCTCGCCGCGGACCAGTATCTGACAGGTGTGCTTAGCTTTGCGACAAGCATCGCAGGGCCGATCCTTGCGCGACCGCTGCGGGCGAATGCTGCGATTAGTGAATAGTTCTCCAGTTGGGACCGCCGGCAAGCTTCGCCGGCAACTCACTTGTCGGCGGGTATGCCGTTGGTCGCTCATGCAGTCCAGATGCTTATCTTGCGACAAGGGGGAAGGGAGTGGTGGAGAAGGGGAAGAAGAAGCTGCGCCGGGGTGATTGGCTGATCGGGCAACGGCAGCACTCGTATCGGGCAAGACCGATAAGGCAATCTCTACGAGGCGTGGCGCCAGTAGTAGTCGGGCAACAGTTCCGCAAGGGTCGGCCAACCGTGTTCAAACGTGGGCCGGGACGCACGAAAGATAGCGCCGACTGCATGCCGAGACCGAGCAATCATGCGCTATAAATATGTCTGGGCATGATGGACAACTCGGAGTACCACTCGCGCTTCATCCAACATGAATCCCTCCCTCACGGAACCCAACGTGGACGACAAGATCGCTGCCCAGGTCGATGTCGTCGCCCTTCCAGACCGATCGCATGCTCTTTCCGCTGGAGATGCTCTAGAATTGCTCCAAACGCACGAGCACATAGACCTAGACCAAGTTGACCCCGCCAAGATCCGACGCGTTGTCCGCAAGATTGACATGGTCATGTCCGTTTTTAGCGTCATCTGGGCATCTGCGATAACGCTGACTTGAAGTATGCCGATTGCCTGCACACTGGAGTTCCTACAGTTCTTGGATAAGTCAGCGTAAGTTTCACTCGCACGTACTCTCTTCGGGAAAAAAAAAAACCAGCTGACGCGGCAGAATCTCGTATTCCAGATTGGTACGCCTGAAGGCATGACGTAGCAGAATGAAGGCTGATCATCGCAGTTTGGCCTCATCACCGCGCTGGACATGTCCAAATCCGATTTCGCGTGGCTCGGTTCAATCTTCTAGTGCGTACGCACAGTCCTTTTGGCTGCATGCCCTGATGCCCAGCTTCGGATATCTGTTTTGGCAGCCCGCCGTGAGTTGCTTGAAGCTAAAAGAGTTGCGGAGGCCTGATTCTGCAGGCTTCGTGGCTTCTTGTCAGGCTGCCCATTCGTCTGCACCTCGCAGGCATCGTCATTGTGTGGGGTGTGAGTAGACGATTGACTACCTGACGTGGAGCTGACGCAACAGACGGTGCTCGGCTGTATGGCAGCCTGCCATAATTTCGCCGGTATGGCCGCTCTACGGTTCCTCCTCGGAATGGCCGAATCTGCCATGATCCCCATCCTCGGCGCGGTCACCGGTATGTTCTACACGCGCGATGAGCAAGCCACCCGAGTGGGCATCTGGTTCGGCTCCGTAGGTCCATCGCAGATCTTTGGCGGGCTGTGAGTCATCATTTCGTCCTGCCCCGGTCTACCATCGCTTATTGTAGCATCGCCTACGGGATGTACAATCTGGGTAATGACCACATAATCAAAGCCTGGCAGTTCATCTTCGTTCTGATGGGCCCTGTGACGGTCGTGGCCGGTCTGTACATTGCTTTCGCGATGCCGTCGTCGCCTGCGACTGCATGGTTTCTCACCCCTGAGGAGCGGCTGATTGCTCTCGAGCGGATCCGACGCAACAAGACCGGAACGCATGTGACGGTGTACAAGCCTTCGCAGCTGTGGGAAGCGATCAAGGACCCACGAATGTACCTGGCGGCTATTTCGGTCTTTTGCGCCTCAGTGCAAAACGGCGGTGTGTCGAGCTTTGGTGCCACGATCATTGCTGGATTCGGTTTCACCACGAAAGAAACGACTCTGCTCGGTATGACCACGGGCGGCTCGGAAATGGTCGCCTTTGCAGTAGGAGTGTTCCTCTCTCGATGGTGGAAGATGCGTGGTGTGTCTGATCAGGTCCACATACCAACCATGCTAATGGCTAGCCTTGCCTGCGATCGTCTGCATTACGGTCGCGGTCATCGGAGCCGCCATCATGGTCAGCGCCAAGCCGCGCGGAGCGCAGTTTCTCGGCTACTGTCTCATCTTCTGGTGTCCGGTCGGCCAGCTCATGTGAGTGCAGCTGGGTTTCCTGTGGTCTACTTACACTCAGGTTCATCCCGTGGATGCAGTCGATGGTCGCGGGCCAGACGAAGCGATCCCTCTTTTGGGCGTTGTACCAAATCGGCTACTCGAGCGGCAACATTGTCGGCGCCCAGGTGCGCTTGAGAACTCACAGACGCAGTCCGCTCACTATAGATCTACCGACCAAAAGATGCGCCCGAATACATTCCCGCCAAAATTGCCATTCTGGTCACCATTGCGATGCACGCAGGTAATACCTTTTCCCCTTGGCTTTTGCTCGGCAGTTGATGCAAGCAGTGACGATGGGATTGATCGCTCTCATCCACCGCAGATGGAACGCGCAGAAGGCGAGGAGCATCCGCACCGCAAACTTGGTCGAGGAGGAGAATATCGAGTTTAAAGAGTGAGCTGGGCGACCGCAGCCTTAAATCTCGGACTGACATCTAGTTACACCGACAAGCAGATCCCGTCCTTCGTATATCCTTATTGAGGGTCTTCCTGTGGGCAGAACTATTCTCGTAATTTCATGTCGATCTTCGTCACTTAGACCCCAGCCTTTGTACATGGATAGAAACTCACTAGCACGAAGACATATGCCCACCTTCCGCTGGTCTGTTGTTCCGTGGTGGGTAAATATCTTTTTTGGGAATGCAAACGAACTTGATCGTCCCCCACGGGATTCGCCGTCAATCGAAAGGTAAGACCATGTGAGGACGGCTGGGACAGGTAGTGCGAAGCCATTGCCAATTGGAAGCGACTAAGTGTTGCTTGAGAGTTCCAAGAAAGCGTCGAAGCGCCTCCAGCGTAGCAGTTGGTGCCACTCCCGGTTTTCGGTGCTCACTGACTCTGGAGAGGGCTCAGAGACTGCCAGCGATGACTGAGCAAGTTGCTTGGAGGGGGCTGTTCAGCTTTCTGACGTTGAGCGAGGACTCGAATTACAGTCCTTCTATATGCTGCACATGCCGCTTACCGCGGTGCATTCACGAGGAGATCCTGTCTCACTGAGAGGTGAAACGAGCAGGAGCGTGTTCTGTCCTTTTGAGAAGCGCACACCCGCTCAGCCCACTGCAAACACCACCCGACGCCCCTCGCTTCTCTTCACGATAGGTATTATGATCACGTCCCTCCGAGTCTCGGGCGGGGGTTTATATGTGCCGCAAGAGTCAATCGAGTGATCGATTCGAGTGCTTTTTGGCCCGAGCATGACTTAGCGGACTTGCGGCCGTTCAGATCATGACAATAGGCCAATCCCAGACTCTCAGATACCCACGCTATCCGCTCAGCGCCGGCTCGTGAATGCGCATTGCTGTCCTTTGACGTCGGTACCAGAACGGCGCGGCCTTCCTTACACTTGCGGCTGAAGACGGGTCATAGCGCGGCGAGCGGCAACTCGAGCGCTCCGGCGGGGAGGTAACGATACGCTGGTCACCATGCTGTCGCCACCTACCACCTCTTCACCTTTCTACCACATCCTTGTGACCTCTCAATTGTGTATATCTCGCGTCTGTCAGGCTTCAATAACTGTACAGTGCCTAAAATCAAAGTTGCTTGTCAATTGCAGCTGCTATCGCCCTCGAAGTCCTCGTGCTCGCCTCTCAGACGCCCGTGTCTCGAACACCGCTCGATCCAAGCTCCGTCTCCCTGCCTCAATTCACACCGGCAGTGGCCCCTCCCTGCACAAGTCGCACCAGTATCCACCTCTGCTCCCAATTCAGAACCCATTTGACTCCCGCCACATAGCCCAAGCCCCGATGTGCAAGAACGGCACCAACACAATCGCCACCCCGCCCCCACCGCCCTCACCCCGTCCACGCTGCTCGCACTGCCACAACCCAACGCCGCTGTACCTCCCTCGACCAGTCCGCGCGCTGCTGCGCAATCAACGCGGAACAAGCTACCTCGCCAACTCCCTTGCATGCTACCTCGCCATCCTCGACGCGGAAGTGCGGGATACCAGCCCGGGCAAGGGACGGCAGAGTCCCGTGGAAGAGCGCATACTTTTCCCATGTAGCGTCTGCCGGGAAGTCACGTACGACGGGGAGTGTAAGCGTGCCCGGCGGCAGTGCACAGGTTCTCAACGCCGCGCTGCTCGCGGCCGGAACTCGCCGTCCGGGGATGGGGGGATGGACGAGGGTGGTAGATGTGATTTCGCGTGCGGAGCGCCACGGTGGACGCTCACGCCGTGTCCGGCCGAAATGGGCTGGTTGGTGTGTGGGGGCGGTGCTGGGGCGGGGGCCGTCCCGGCGATGCGGGGTCCAGCCAGATGTCCGAGGCAAATTTCGACTTCGATGCGGACTCACTCGAGGACGAGCTGAAGCCGCTGGACCTTGATGACATTTGAGCAGCCCTGCGAGGACGTACCGTCCACAGCTACCAAGTCACTCGACTAGCCATGCCCACGTATGCAACGACCACGGCATGGATCAGCGAAGGCGGCTGCGTCACCCACCCAGTCCGTCCGTCCGTCCGTTAGCCAGTCGGTCACTGCGACGCATATCGACAGATCCACGTCCATATGCTCATGCTCGATACTATTCCACCGGCCATTGATGGCCCTACTTTACGTCCACTGCCCCTAAACCATCCGTTCGCTCCGCGCAGCCACCCCTGCGTGCCGATACCCTACTAGATACACCTTGATTATCGTCCGCCTTCGATTGACTGCCCTTTCACTTCCGCACATCGCTCCGATCACTCCGCGATGCCATTCTCGGCGCGTCGCGCTGCGCTCTACACCCTATGGGCGCCTTCCCCGCACCAAGATCTCATTGTCCTTTCATCCCTGCGTGTACACTTCTTCTCCTCCGTCTAAGCCGCTCTGACTCGCTGATAGAACAGCAGGTACGCGCACCTCTCCCTTCCGCCGATCAATAGTCCACCCGTATTGCCTCGGCCCTCCTTCGCCTCATCCGCCTCCTGTGGTGAGACGATCACCTGCTCCGTCGGCACAGCCGTGACGCTCTCATCGTCAAAGTGGATCCATCCCGCCTTATCCTGCCTCGACACGGCAACCGTGTAGTGCCCGCCCGAGGCCGACGTGCCGTGATGGTATACCACACCAAACAGCCGGTACTTGACGTTAATTTTGCGTCCGGGCGACTGGATCTCCGCAGGGATGTCCAGCTCCGTGCCGTATGCCACAGGCTTGCTGCGCTTGACGACATCCCGCGCCTGCGAGTCGTACACAAACCGCTTCAGATGCAGCATCAGGACCGGCGGGAAGGTCTCGACATAGATTTGCTTCGTCGCGTCGACGTTCGCTTTGCGGCTCGCGCTCCACACACCGGGGACGACCTCGGGTGCGGACAGGTGCTTGAGGGCGTCGGCGATGGAGCTGATCTCCGAGGATTGAACGTCGAGCTGCAGGGGCTGGTAAGGCTCAAGCGTAACGCTGTCTTTCGCGCCAGGCGTGCGAAGGTGCGAGCGGATCGTTCCGCCAAAAAGACGTGTGATGGCTGATATGCGCGTCTCAGTCGAGCGAACGACGTTCGTCTTCTGCTTCTTTCCCACTTCGAGCCAGCCGTCGCCGTTGTCCGTCTCGGCAGAGGGCGACACGGGGCGTTGAATCGACCGCTCGTCCGCTGCGTCGTCACCGTTCGCTTGTTGCTGTCCATTGATCTGCCGCGTCGATTGTGTCCGGCTGATTAGATACAATAGCTCCTCGTGCAGCGTGTCGAGGAAGAAGCCGAGGTACTCCTCTGCGTCTTCTTGGTGGCCACGCTAACGTCAGCTTTGTCCGAAACTGGAAGTTTATCCACTCACCCGCATCGAATCGAAGCGCTTGTTCTCCTTCATTGCATCATAAACATTCTCGGGGACGAATGCGTCTTTCCGCTGTTCCCTGGCCTTTCCACTCTCGCTTCGCGGCGTGGAAGTCCCAGATAAGACAGACGGTGCCGCAGCTCCAGGTCCAGCTGCGAACTCGCGCAAGAAGATGATCCTAGGCGTCAGCGGATGCTCACTTCGAGTCATCCAACTACCCACATAGCCTCCAGCAACGGCGTCTTCCCTCCCAAATCCGCCTTGAGCCGCTTACTCAGCTCCTCCAACAAATCTGTGAACGGCGTGCAGTAGACCAGTACCTGAAGGATCTGCCGTCAGCTTCTTGACTAAATTAGTGGTCACTCACAGTATTGGCGAAGCACATGTTGCCAGTGTTGATCAGACCCCTGGGGACAACGCCGACATCCTTGCCTTTACCCTTCACCCCCTCCGCCAGGATCTTCGCGAGCTCCTCCTGCGGCGTCAGGCCAGCAGCTGCCGCAGCAGCAGCGGCATAGTTGAAGGACGGCCGGTTGGATGATGCTGGTCGAGGGCCAGTGGACGTAGGCGGGAGTGCTGAAGCGGTCGACTTGGGTGTGGTCGGCTCAGCCGAGGGCGAGGCAGGTAGCCGCGATGGACCCGCCTCGGCCGGCGATGAAAAGGTGACGGATGGTGCTCGAGTGGGGACCGTGGACGCGGCGGTGGACGGCGCAGTCGACCCAGTGTGGAGTAGAGCCGCCCACGAGCTAGGCTTGACCTTGGGCGCCGCCGGCTGGGCGGGAGCGGACTTCGTCGCGATTGCAACAGCTTCGATCGGGCCAGCTGAAGTTGATGCCGAAGGAATCGGCTTAGTCGGTTCAGCAGCTCGCACTGGTCGTGGGGCTTTCGGGGTAGCATCCTCGGCAGCGATTTCGCCGAAAACGACCTGCTTCCCCTTCCTTTTTGGGATCTTCTCCCCCTTGACGCCGATCTTGACCTTCGCTCCTCGACTACCAAAAGCCTTGGGCTGGCCTTTGATCACTTCCTTGGTCTCCACCTGAACATCCTCCCGCCTGTACTTCTCGGGAATGCCCCCTTCGAGCTTCTTCGCGTAGAAAACTCCAGCGCCGGTCACCCCTACAGCCGGTGTGGACTTGACAAGCTTGTAAGGCTCCGCATCCACCGCGTCCTTCCTCTCTTTCTTCTTCGACAGCCTGACGACCTCCTGCGCCTGCACCTGGCCGAACGACTGCATCGGGACATGTGCGGACATCGGCGGCGATGTGTACCCGGACACCGGAGATCCAATGAATTTGAGGACACCTTGGGCAGCACCAGTCGGGCTGGTAGAAGCCTGAGGCGAGAAGAGGATGGTCGCTTCTCCGTCGTTCTCTACCACCTCGGCAGATGGCGCGCGCGGCGTGCGGACGGACACAGGAGTGGTGGCGGTGGTAGGCGAGGATGACATGGCCGGAGTGGAGCTGGACTGCTGAGGCGTGGTGGCGACTGTCGAAGACGACTTGGCTTCCGATAGCGCGGTGGAGATCGATTCGTCCATGGTCAGACCCAGCCCCGTCCCGCTTGATCCGTTCGCCTCGGACTTCTCATCCTCACCCGGCACCTTCAGGCCCTTGAACTTCTCCCCGTTGGCAATGACGGGCTGCACCCATTTCTTCGCGCTCGCCTGCCCACCAGCGTGATGCCCGTTCGGCATCGATGCAGCAGTAGCTGCGGGACCGCCAACGCTGGCCGGCCCGGTAGCTGCTGTCGTTGACGTGGTCGAGTGCGCCAGAGACGCGAAGACCGGTGTGCTGTCCTTCTTCTCCGCTGCACCATTCACCGAGGCATCCCTCTTTGCCGCGGGGATGAACGTGAAGCCCGCCGCTGCGGGGTTGAGTCTGCTGGATGTCGTTGCGGATGCGGCGCTCGATGCCCTGTTGTGATTTTGCGGAATGGCCGGTACACTATGCTGATGCTGTTGGAAATGCTGCTGCTGATGCGGATGTGGTTGTTGTTGCTGATGGTTGTGCTGCTGATGCTGTGAATGCTGTTGATGCTGTTGTTGCGATATGTCGTATCCGGGATATGCGGGGTAGGCGGGCGGGGCGTAGCCGACCCCACCTCCGTACGCATACGGATGCCCGGGAGGAAAGTACGCCGGGTAGCCCTGATTCGGGTGGCCGCCGTGCTGTTGAGGGAACGGAGGAGGTGGGGGATGTTGGAATGAAGCAGGATAGTCCGCTGGTGGCGGCAAGGTAGGGGGAGGGGGATGTTGTTGGTAGGAGCCATTGTCGGTGGGTCCGGAGTTCGCATTGTCATGCTCGCCATTGGCGCCAGCGGAGAAGGGTTGCAATTGACTTTGCGCTTGCTGCGCGGCCTGTTGGTCGCTAGGTGCCGATTGCGATGAGTAGGATGGGTAAGCGGGACGGCCGCCGTACGCCTGCGAGTAGTCTGGCTGGTATCCGTAGCCGTTCTGCATCGTCGCTGGACCGGGTCCGCCCATCTGCGGGAACGGGTAGTACGGTTGAGGTGGGAATCCTTGAGCGTACTGATCCGGATACCGTTGGTTCTGCGCCGACTGATAAGCTCCTACGCCGTTTCCGTTGACCGGTCCGCCGGATGGACGTGGTGGCAGCTGTTGATAGTAGTTTGGCTGATACATGAACTGCTGTTGTCCGGCATAGGTTGGGTAGTTGCCATAAGGCCCAGCGTTGGACGGCTGTTGCTGTTGTGGGGGCATCTGGTGCGTCATGGAAGGGGTCGGGGCGGCACTGGACAAGGTCGGCGTGGATGCACTCTGCGGAACGAACGGCGTAGTCGGGCGGGAGGATGAAGCGATGCCGGACTGAGGCTGGAAAGGTGCGGGCGATGGGCCGCCGTTTGGCAGGGCAGATGTCGCTGCCTGCATTTTCTGAGCGATCAGCGAGGATGACAGATGAAAGGACCGGCGTAGCGCGATGCTTCATGCGGTAGAAGGGAAAAGGCAAAACGCACCTCGCTGAGGAATGAGCGATCCTTATTGTATACTATGCGCGATGGGCCGATTTGTTGAGCTGTGGTGATTCGTGTCGGCTGACGAGTCGGAGGTTGGACTCGGTCGGATGCGACGGGGTGACTGCTTAAAACGTCACTTTCGATTCGCCCGATTTTCCGCCTAGTCGTGTGAATGAGGCGGGGTGCGCGGACCTGCTGAACGGGGTCGGCGAGAGGGGTAGGCCTCAAGACACCAAGGGGGAGAGAGGAGGGGCAGAATGTAGGGAGGAGTGTATCCCCTTTCCGAGTAAGGTATGGTCGATGAGCAAGCTGTATGCAACTGAGTCTGAGTGAGTGAGCATGGGGCGACCAACGGCAGTGACGGTCCCAGTCAATATCCGTCTCCTGTGATTTTTTCTATTTTCTCCCAAATCGCTGAATCTGACCATCTGATTTTTGCCGACCCGACCTGCGCTGCCCTGTGGATCCTCGTCTCCTGCCGTCCTCCACAATTGTCATTCCTGTCTCCATACTTTTGCATCCTCACAAAACAGCCTCGCTGCTGCATATCAAATCTCCCCCAACTCTTTAAACAACTCCTTCTACAACATGGCTTTCGGTACGTATCGCTCGCGTTTCGACAGCATTGGTCCCAGCGGCCAAATGGTGCCGCCTTCAAAATCGTCATGAAAGCTGACTCTCAGGTGACCGAGGAGGACGAGGCGGCGGTGGTCGAGGCGGTGGACGAGGCGGCTTTGGCGGCGACCGAGGAGGACGAGGCGGTGGACGAGGTGGCTTTGGCGGTGACCGTGGAGGTCGAGGTGGTGGACGAGGTGGCTTCGGTGGTGACCGAGGAGGTCGTGGTGAGTTGCGCTGTTACTCTCGAGGAATGGTCGATGGCCCGCTCCATCGGGAACGACATCTACCGGACATCTCGTGAGGACGAGCATCGCTGACATCAGGACGAGGCGCTCCCCGAGGTCGAGGTGGGCCCCCCGGCCGAGGTGGTGGACGAGGCGGCAAGCCCGGACTTGGGGGCCGTGGACCCGGAGCCGTCACTCTCGAGCCGCACAAGCACGCCGGTGTCTACATCGCCAAGGGCAAGGAGCACCTGCTGGTCACCCGAAACTTGACGCCCGGAGAGTCGGTCTACGGCGAGAAGCGAATCAGCATCGCGAGCCAGAACGAGCTGGGCGAGGAGGAGAAGATCGAGTACCGAGTGTGGAACCCGTTCAGGAGTAAGCTGGCGGCTGGTATCCTCGGTGGTCTGGACAACATCCACGTAAGTCTCACAGGAGCAGCTGGACAAGGTGCGGTGCTGACGACAGATCGCCCCGGGCAAGAAGGTGCTGTACCTCGGAGCCGCTTCGGGATCGTCGGTCTCGCACGTCGCCGATGTCGTCGGACCCGAGGGAGTCGTCTACGCCGTCGAGTTCTCGCACCGACCTGGACGAGACCTGATCGGCATGGCCAAGAAGCGAACAAACGTCATCCCCATCGTCGAGGACGCCCGACACCCGCAAAAGTATCGAATGCTCGTCCAGATGGTCGATGTCATCTTTGCCGACGTCGCCCAGCCCGACCAAGCACGTATCATCGCCCTCAACGCGCACCACTTCTTGAAGAACGGCGGCGCCATCGTCATTTCCATCAAGGCCAACTGTATCGACTCGACCGCCCCCGCTGCGCAGGTCTTCGCGAGCGAGGTCAACATCATGAGGAAGGAGGGCATCAAGCCGAAGGGTGCGTTGAATGAATCGAGAATTGTGTCGATTGCAGCTGACCCGCAGAGCAACTCACCCTGGAGCCGTACGAGCGAGATCACGCCATCGTCGTTGGAAAGTACGAGCGACACACCGCCTAAGTCCGCACCGGTATGGGCGTTGGCAGAGGAGGCAGTCTCGTTCGCATTCACATACACTCTTGATCATTTGTTCTGGCTTCGGTTTCGGTTTGCTCTCTTTCAATATACCACGATGTGTACCAGCATCAATGTACCTATGACTCGACGGGATGTTGCGTGGTCCTCATGAACGGTGCCTGGGAGCAGCCGCTTGTCACCGCTGAAGATGGTTTGGCGGCAGTTGCTGTCATCTCGGCTCGCAACGTCAGGGTGGGCGCGCCCTTGCTGAAAGCTGGGAGCGGGGAGCGAATTCTATGACTCGCCCTATGTTAAGCATCAGCGTGTGGCGTCATCATGAATATGCGATTTGCATTGGCTTCACGCTTCACACAAGGGGTTCAACGCACAAGAGATCACATGTTCGACAGGGCGTCAGCGACCTCACGCAAAGGATCACTCAGAGCCGCGGTGACCACCAGGCAGACTCAGAAAAACCCGGTCTCGTCCGGTGAGAACAGGTTGCTCGTCTCCCACGCCCTCCCCAAACGCCCGACGCTCACGGAGCACCAATACCCCAGCTGCTTCCCCTCTGTCACATGAGTCACGACTCGGGACCACGCCTCGGTGTGGCCGATTGTCCGCTTGTTGTAACCATGCCACCGGCTACCTGGGTCAAGGTGGACTGCACTGAACTGGGTTTGGAAGATGCGGGCCATGACCGTGCCGCCCGCTTGCCAGTCGCCGGCGTCCAGGCAGGCATGCAGCTGGCGGCCCTCTTCGGTCTCGCTCGAGGGATTACACGCGCGCAAAATCCTGCACTGACTCGACAATACCCCTTGGCGGACTCATCCACGCACTTCTTGCCTAGGTGCACATTAGAACGCTGGGGACAGGCTTATAGCCAGTATCCGAAGGGGTCTGGGCGACGTTGGTCTTCAGGTCGATGGCGGACCACACGCTCAGACCGAAGTCAGGACCCCCAATGTCCCTGGTCGTAATAGGCGGGGTCTCTCTCGCGCCGGATAGTGTTCCATTTCTCGTGTTCCAGCGACACGCTGAAGGTTTCCTGTGGGAGCAGCAGTGTTGAGCTTAGGCCCAAGGAACTTCGCAATGTGAGGGCGCTGCTGTTCTTGACCTGTTCGGCGCGCGTTCTTGCGCTGAGCAGCGCAAATGCACTCTGGAATCCACAGACAGTCAGTCCTTGTCCGTGGCCCTCCGCGATTGCAGTTCTCAGCTCGTCGAAGACTCTGCGGCCAACCGTCATGGTGGGGTGTCGTCATCAACGTCAAATGGAGTGACTTCGATATACGCGCTGTCGGCGAAGGGGTTCGAGTGCAGCGTAACTGTGCCTGGCGCAAGCGGCACGGATGTCATGCTTTGTCTGTGAACGACTGAGGTATTGACAGGCTGTCAGTTGTTGTGAGGTCGAAGCGAGCGAGTGATTATGATCTGAGTCCAACGCACAGACAGGGTAGAAGTAACAAAAGCGGTGAGGGGTGGCAAATCTGGGGGGGAACGCGTGAAGCAGCCTCTGCAAACTCTCGCAGGTCAGAGCAGTGACTCCACTGTCGGCCAGGTGGGATTGCAAACAAAGGACAGGGTGGCCTCGAGTGCACTACGTCACACATCGTACCGACAAAGCGTCAAGTTCACTGGGGCTTTGCCTCTAAGGGCATGCCCAACTCGCTTCATGGAGCGTGTGATCTCCATTGTCCCAATTTCATGAGCGTCTTGACTGTGCCATGCATGCACGGCATATCAACAAGAACAGGATGTCAGAAACGCAGCGCCGCCTATCCTCGTTCAGCCCTATCTTAGGCGAGGCAGCGCAAAATTACTCAATGTCCTGGTGCCACTGGCGATCAGGCCCAAAGTTACACCAACAGATGATATGTCCAGAGGACTTGAGATTCCAAAGGAGCACACTACTAGGTGTACTCCCC